>PVJL010000893.1:292076-325621 GCA_004026885.1 Lyroderma lyra
AAAAAAAAAAAAAAAAAAAAAAAAAAAAAAAAAAAAAAAAAAAAAAAAAAAAAAAAAAAAGAAAACAACACTCTGCATTAGGAAGATCCTATTTAACAATTCTATGAGTCAACATCATCATTAAGCTCTTCTTATATACACAAAGTACTGACTTTGTCTTTAAGCTAACTCTCTTGATGGTCACAAAATGGCATCCACAGTCCTACATAGGCCTCAACCATAGAAAAAGTAATATCACAGAGCCCTCCAGGTTGGCTTTTCCTTATGTCTCATCAATCAAATTACAATTACATATCCATTCCTGTGACAGTCAGTGACAAGGTAAAGGAATTGTCATGATTTGTCTCAGACTAATCAAGATTTATGCCTGGATCACATGGGGGAAGAGAGGTTTGCTGGAAAGCTTCTAAATAGGGTTCCCAGTGATTCCATCTCCTGGTATTTATACTCTCATATAATCCCTCCCCTCCCCTTGAATGTTAGCTAAACCTAGTGATTTGCTCCTAACAAATAGAATATGATGGAAGTAATGGGGCATCACTTGCAAGAATTCGATTTCTCTCTCTCTCTCTCTTTTTTTTTCATTTGCTTACTCTAACATATGCCAACTGTCATATTGCGAGCACCCTTGTCGCCTTTAGGAGCTGAGGGTGACCTCCAGTCGACGACCATCAACAAGCCAGCATGCTTTAGTCCTACAGCCACAAGGAAATGAGTTCTGCCCAAAACTGGCTGGAGTACAGTTTGCTCATAGCCTATGGGGCTTTAAGCAGAGGACTTCATTTAGCCATTCCCGGACTCTTAATCCTTGAAAACTGACAATAAACGTGTGCTGTTGCAAGGTGCTGTTTGTCTTAGTTTGTTACACTGCACTTAAAAGTGGTTATGGGTAGGTAAATGGGCAGTGTCTGCTACAGACACAGGTAACTGCCTCCAGAGACTGAGAGCACTCCACTTCTTAATTTTTACCATTTCTCAGTTGTATGGTTTGATCTAGTAGAAAATCATTTCTAATGACAAGTTAATTATGCCAAGCAAATACAAACAATAGGTTGGACCATATGAAATTGCCATTTGTTGCAGGTCAAAAATCATTGAAATTGGTGATTTAATATGGCTCAACCTATACATGAAACGTTGGGAAAAAGTTGTATTCAATATTGATAATCGTCAAACTGAGACTTTGACTTTATGTGCCCAAGCACTGAAGGTCAGGCATTTCTCCTTTGGTTGGAAACCAAAGGTTTTCTTAAGTAAATGCAGAATTATTCATTTCAATGATCAGATTCTATAAAAGACCTCTTAATTTCTCAAATATGTTTGAACATTTTTCAAAATGTCATATAGTAGTTCAGTCTTTTTAGTTCATCTTGTACTTTTGTTAAAAAGCATTTTTGGGGGGCAGGAAGATAATTTAAGCAGATTGCAGTTTTCTGTATCTCAGTGTGAAAGAATTTTTTCTCCTTTTTTGAACTTTGATTCCTTTCTTAAGTGAGGTTCAGTAGGAAATGACCTTTTCATTACAAAACTTAATCTGAGCCTTTGTTTACTGATGTGATGGTGAATCTCAAAATTTAATAACTTAAAATTTTAATATGTGATGTGTATTTAATATACTTCAGTACAACCTCTGAATGACACTTGTGGATTGTAAAAATAAAAACTTTGAATTATTCCAGCATGTTCTCTAAACCAGGGTATCCTTGCTTAGAAACCATACGACTTGCCTTTAAATAAATGAAACATGCTAAAAATTGTTTTAACACATCAGGGCTGTCTGGAAAGTATCCAGCCACATAATATGAAAAGTAGAGGCATTTATGGCTGGATTTTTTTCCAGACAGCTCTCATATGCACTAAGTACTTTTCAATAGGTTTCTAGTTTTTCTTTATAATAGGTAATAAAATCACAAATTCTTTATGAGTCTCTTGACCACTACTGCAATAATGATATTATCCTTATAATCATTAAAATTTCTGTGGAATTTGGAAATATTTAAAACAATATTTCCCAGCTGGGGACCAGGGAACCATTTGAACCCCCACATGGAAATAGATCTTAAAGAAATCAAAGAAGCCCCATCACCAATAGAAATGGCTCAGTTCTCTGTAGACATACATTTACTCTAGATTCTTCTCACCTGCACATCTAGTATACACTTAAAGACCATTAAGTATTACAACACAGCAAAGGGAATTCCCCAAAGTGTTTTTAAGAACTAAAATAAGCTTAAAAAGTTTGCACAGATGTAGTAGTTTCTGATTTATAAAGATGTTATTAAATGGCAGAACTAGCCCTAGGCAACAAGGAAAATGGGAAAAGATTTCCCACGGCACTTTTCGGTATGTCATCCTGGGGTTCTTCAATTTAGGATTAAATTTTCTGTCTTTAACCCTATCTCTGCCCTGTCTCTCACAAGTTATACACTGTGGTCTCATACCCCATAACACAACTTCCTCTAAAAATGACTTTTGTGTTACTTTTACTTTTTTTTCATAGTCCAAGCATTCAGTTAAGGGCATGGTATATGAATATTAGGTTTTCAATGATAAGAAAACAGATTGCAAGCCAGAAATGGGTTGATCTTTCCTGGGGCTTCTCTCTAAATCATAATTTGAGAGGGAGAATAATTTGGCCCCTCTCTCTTAAATCTAGTTTGTTAGGTAGATCCTAAAGCTTTGGGCATGTCACCAGGATTCTAGATTATTGTAAAAATGGTCTTCGGCATCATTCAGAATGAACTTATAGAGAAGAGCAATGTGCCAAGCAAAGAAATGTGGGACATCTCTGTTTGAAGCAGAAATAGGTCTGTACCTCCATGGATTTTATCAACAAGCCAGCCAGGACCAGCTAAACAACCCCATTTGGGATATTTACCCACAGATAGTGCTTTGCCATTACAGCCTTCTGTTTGCTTTTGCTTTAGAAGTATTCTCAGAACTCACACCTCAAATTCTTCCTTATGAATGCCATGGGATTAATTCAGTTCACACACACTGTATCGGATTCTCACACTCCTATTGGTTTTTTCTTATCCCCCCTTAAACCATAAAATTTTCTTGGTAAATGTTGCTGTGTATGTCAAATGAAGTTGACCAAACAAGGGCAGTTTCAGTTTCAATGAATGGGAGTGATAACTGAAAATCAGCTTCAGTTTATTATCAAACCATCAGTAAGTTGGCTTGAGATATTCTCTCTGATAACAGCTAATTTGGACTGACACCTAAAGTTTCAGGAACATGAAATAGGACAGTGTACTTGTCTTGGAGAAAATAAAAGAAAATACTGGACTAGAAGAAAATAGAAACCTAACAAGCAACCTTGTGGAACTTGAAGGCCTTAACAATATTGATTTAATTCTGAGTGAGATGGGAGACCATTGGATGACTTTGATGGGATCACAGTTGCATGTAAAATACATTATTAGGGAGAAAGAGTACAAGAAAGAAAACCAGTGAAGTGACTACTAAAATAATTCAGATGAAAGATAATGGTTACTTAGAATAGGGTTTTAACAACTGAAATGACAAGAGATAGTCAGATTTGAGATATGATTTAAAGGTATAGCTGACAGGGGCTTTGACCATATTGGATGTGTATGAGAGAAAGAGAAGAGTCAAGATTGACAGCAAATGATTTGTAGAAGGAAATGGAACAACAGAGTCTCCATTTATTGGGACGCAAAAAGTGAAGGAAAAACAGGTATGAAGTGCTCTGGTAGTTAGCTATATAGAACTGGATCATGAGAGGTATTTCTGATAGAATAGACTTCTTTTTTTCTCACTAAGAAAAAGTAAAAGCAATTAGAAAATTCAGGGGAAAAAACATTGTTACAAGGCAGCCTAGGTCCAAATATGTAGAAAAAAATTTTATTATGTATAGTCTTGATTAATGCTTCATTTCAAATAATTTAGGGTCTATACATTGTATTCAAAAGAAAGTATTGTAACCTCGACACACGGCTTAATTGGTCAATAAGTGCTATTTACACAGTCATTGTATTTGCATTGTATTTAATATCCAGTAAATTTATTTTTAAATTGTGTACATTTACAAGTAAGGCAAGAAAGTTAAGATTATGGTTGAAGAGGAAAATGTAGGATTTATCAACCTTAACAAGTACAAAAGTAAATCTGCAGGTGACAGATGGTGGGTGACGAGAGAGAAAAAGTATGTAAAGAATTTATGGAGGCATTGATATCTTCATCCTACATAGAAGAGAGGCAAAATACTTCAGTTAATTTTATAGCACAATAAATTGACACATGAAGATATTACTTAACATTATACAAGAGCTGTCCAGAAAGTATCCGGCCATGTAATATGAAAAATAGAGGCATTTATGGCTGCATTTTTCACAGACATCCCTTGTAAAGTTGCCCAGCACAAGAATTAGTTATAGCCATCAACTATTTAGATACAGGTAAGTATCTAAATAGAATGAATTAAAACTGTAAATTTCCTATTGAGGAGTTAATATATTTTCCCCCTAAATCTAATCAAGACATGGGATTTTAAGCATGTGTGTGTGTGTGTGTGTGTGTGTGTGTGTGTGTATAAAATATTATATATAAATATATATGTATATATTTTTAATTTTGAAAAATTACTTCAAGAAAAGCTATATTAGTCAAATGTGGGCTAAGGAGAAGTGATGGAGATTTTCTAAATATTTTCAGAATAAGTTCATTGTATTACTTAATATTTAATATTGATGTAAAATGTTTAAAAATTGATTAGGAAGATATTTACATCTAAAAGTATCTATAAGCCTTTATTAGACACTAGGAAAAATAATGTAAGATTAAAAAGATACAAGAAATGTAAAATGTTTCAGTTTACAAAATTCAAAATTTTAATTATTTCCTTATCTAAGTCTTTCTTGGAACTGTCGAGATTTGTACTGTTTCACATCCATTTAATAATCTAGTCAACCCCTGAGTCATCAGAAATTGAAGGCTATACATTTTGACCAAATGTCATTATAAAATTGTAAGGTAATATTATATTTGATATAAAGTTTTGTAAAAATAAAAATAATTTTATAGTCCTAAGTACTTGAAAAATGCTAAATGTTGCACTGAAATTGTCCTTTTTAACATGATAAGCAAGACAAGGTGTATAATGTTTATATTCCTGTAATCACAAAGGTCACTGTGCATATTATGCTCTTGGAGCTATCTCAAGCAAGATAAACTCTAAGTATACTTCGTTCACTCTTAATTGTGCTTATAATTCCCCTCCCTTTGAGGGGTAGTCAAGAAATTCACAGAATGAAGAAGAAGGGTAAAAATAACCCTATTTATTATTTTTCCTTTTCAATATATTCACCCTTAACCCTAATACACTTTTCATATCTTTCAATAAGTTTATTTATACTCTCAAAAAATGTTCTGTTTTTGCCCTCAAAATATGCTGAAATTGCAGCTTTAACCTCTTCATAATCTGTAGATTTCTTTCCTTGAAGCTGTTTTTTTCATATTTGAGAACAAATAGTAATCCGACAAAGCCAGACCTGCACTATAGGGAGGATGATTTAATGTTTAAAATTACAGTTGTGAAGAGTAGTAGCCAAGCAACGCTGCTCTTGTGCACAAGTGCATTGTCGTGCAAAAGCAGCACCCCTTTGGTCCATTTTCCTCTTCTTTTCTCCTTCACAGGTTATTTTAACTGTTTCAGCAGACTGGAATAGTACTCTCCAGTTATTGTGACAACCTTATCCTTGTAATTGATCAGCAAGATACCTTCTGTATCCCAAAAAACAGTAGCCATGATTTTTCCAGCCAATTGCTACACCTTGACCTCCTTAGCAGGTGGCATTCGCTTTTTATGCCACTGCATGGACTCCTGCTTTGACTCAGTCTCATGATGATGAACCCACGTTTCATCTCCAGTGACAGTCTAAGACTTCATCTTTGTTGTCTCTGCAGAGGTCCAAAAACTGTCAACACTTGGTGCACTGTTGTTTTTGAAGTAGCATGAGCATTCTCAGTACCATCTTGCACTGACTTTTGACACCCTTGGATGCTGATGGAGAATATTCAAAATGGTTGTAGGTGATACTCTAACCATTTCTGCAAGCTGCTTTTTATTCAATCTGGCATCTTCCACTACAAGTTTTGCAACTTTTTTTACAATATCTGAGGAAGTGGCCTCAACAGGACTTCCCAGACAGAGATCATCTTCAATGAACTTTCTGTCCTGCTTGAAAAGGTTACGCCACTTGTAAACAATGGATTTCCCAGGGCAAGAATCCCCATAAACCACTAACATCTCTTCCAAAATGGTTTGAGGTGTTTCCCCTTGTTTTGTGACGAACTTAATGATGGCGTGAAATTCTATTTTATCCTACTGGAGGTTTTCTTCACATTTGATATGCTTCTTAGGCTTTAACCTGAAAGAACACGTATACAAGTAGGCTGAAATTTGGCACATACACTAAGGATAAGTCACATAATCAAACGGTGTGCACTAGTACTCCCACCTCTCCAATAACTACCCCTATTCCTCAAATTTCTTGACCACCCCTCATATGTTTAAATTTATTAAATTAAAGCAAATATTTATAAGAGAACTCATTTATAATCTTTTAAGCACAAGGTTTGTAAGGGTTTAACCACTTAGATAATAATAACAAAAATATGGAGTGACTGGCCTCAAGTAGTTAAATTTCTCCGTACAAATACTGAGTGACTTCTTTATTGAACAGAGAACATTGTATTCTCTTTAGTCTAACCCTGTTTCTGCTGCTGCAAGAATTATGTCGATTAGAGCTTTCTCTGGCAGTTCTGATCCAAACTGAAATGAAATTTAATTTCTTCTTTAACTGCATGGAGTTCTTGGCATGGATTTTTGCTTACCAGGTCCTAAACTACCTCTATTTTGATAGTATATGTATGTATATACATATATATATGTATGTATGAATAACGTGGAAGCTGGCTTCTTAGACAACTTTTTTCTTTTATACCCTACACATGAAGTCAGATAAGAATTCTTTCACTAGGAGCCTGCCAAATAATACTTCCAACTTTTTTTTCTGCTGGTGGTATCATAGTGGTTCAGGTAATAAGTGACCTCACTCTTCCATTGAGATTCCCCAGCATAAAGAGAAATACTTGGTCCAACAGTGTAAAAAAACCCCTAAAACTAATAATAACCATAACACCCAGTCAAAAAGGTATAAATGTTCTGCTACATTTTACGTACACTGTGAGGTTACTGTATCTCATCATACTTTTAAAAGAAATCTTCCTGCTCTCTTAAAAGCAGTTTTATTTAAAGTTCGCTCAATTTGAATACCTACCTCATATTCTGGTTCTGATTTTATGTACGATCTTCCAAGTCAGATTCAATTAACATCTCCATTTTTAAGGTGAAATTGCTTCTCCATGTAACTACCATACTGAAGGAATATATCAATGATCCTTGTTCTTAACACTTGAATTCTTTGACCTGCTTTTTCTCCTCCTAATGTACATCTCAAGCAAGCCTTTTCTTCTAGTGATTTGTGTATTTTAATTCTTCCTTTCACAACTTTCTTGAACCTAGCCCACCTATTCCACTAGAATCCAACCCACCTTGTAAGCAACTGTGGCACAACACAAATTTGCAAGCAGCTGCATTTATAAATGATTTTCTTAGAGTTGCTGAATGGGTTTTTTACTGGGAGTCAAGTACATGGTGATGGAAATAAAACTGACTCTGGGTGGTGATCACATAATGCAACACATAGACAATGCAATATAGAATTGGACACCTGGAACCTATATAATTTTTACTGATCAGTGTCACCCCAATAAATTTAACAATAAAAAAGCAAAATTGACAGAAAGAGATAATCAAATTTAGGCAAGTCATTTTTTTAAATTCATTTTTATTGTTAGACTTATTGGGGGGACATCTGTTAGCAAGGATTACATAGGTTTCAGGCATACAATTCCACAGTGCATTGTCAACTTGTTGTATAATAAGTTCACCACCTAAGGTGACTTCTCTTTCCATCACCTTATATTAAGCTTCTCCCCCTCCTCTCCCACCCGCTCCCCTTTCTCCCCTCCCTATACTACTCATCCCCACATAAACATTAAACTATTGATTGTGTCCATGGGTTATTTGTTTCCTCATTTCTTCTTTCTTTGCTTTCAGTTTTATATTTCGCATATGAGTGAAGTCATACAGTTCTTTGTTTTTTCTGTCTGGCTTATTTCACTAAGCATGATGATCTCCAGGTCCATCCATGTTGTTGCAAATGGCACTATTTCATCTTTTCTTACAGCTGAGTAATATTCCATTGTGTATATGTACCCCAGCTTCTTTATCCAGTCATCTGTCGCAGGGCACTTTGGTTGTTTCCATGTTTTGGCCACTGTGAACAGCGCTGCAATGAACATGGGGGTACATAAGTCTTTGCGGACAAAGGTTTTCAAGTCTTTTGGGTAGATCCCCAGAAGTGGGATTGCTGGGTCAAATGGTAGCTCCATTCCCAATTTTCTGAGGAACCTCCACACTGCCTTCCACAATGGTTGTACCAGTTTGCACTCCCACCAGCAGTGTACCAGAGTTCCTTTAACTTAACAAAGAACATGACAGACTTATACACAGAAAACTATAAGACACTTTTGAAAGAAATTGGAACAGACTTCAAGAGGTGGAAAAATATCCCCTGTTCATGGATAAGAAGACTTAACGTTGTTAAAATGGCCATTCTGCCCAAAGCAATCTACAGATTTAATGCAATACCCATCAAAATCCCACAATCATACTTTTGTGAAATAGATAAAAGAATTATTAGATTTATATGGAACCATAAAAGACCTCGAATTGCCAAAGCAATACTACATAAAATGAATAAGGCTGGTGGCATTACACTTCCTGACTTCAATTTATATTACAAAGCATCAAAAGTCAAAACAGCTTGGTACTGGCAGAAGAACAGAAATATAGACCCAGAAATAAACCCACAAATTTATGGACAAATAATTTTCGATAAAGGAGCGAAAAACATACAATGGGGAAAAGACAGCCTCTTTAGTAGGTGGTGCTGGGAAAACTGGAAAAACATATGCAAAAGAATGAACCTGAGCTGTGAACTCTCCCCATATACAAAAATTAACTCAAAATGGATTAAAGACCTTCATATAAGACCTGCAACAATAAACTGTATAGAAGAAGACATTGGTACTAAACTTATAGACCTAGGACTCAAGGAAGACCTCATGAACCTGTCCTCACAGGCAAGTCATTTTTAAAAATGAAGTCATCATGAACATGGAGTGCAGATATCTCTTCGAGATTGGATTTCATGTTCTTTGGATATATACCCAGAAGTAGAATTGCTGGGTTATATGGTAGTTTTAGTTTTAGTTTTAATTTTTTGAGAAACACCATACTGTTTTCCATAATGAATGCACAAATTTGCATTCCCACCAAAAGTATATAAGGGTTCCCTTTTCTCCACATCCTCACCAGCATCTGTTATCGCTTGTCACTTTGGTAATAGCCATTCTAACAGATGTGAGGTGATACCTCATTGTGGTTTTGATTTGTATTTCCCTATTGTCCTGATGATTTGTGATGTTGAGCTCCTTTCCATGTACCTATTGGCCAAAGTAGAACTTCTTTGAAAAAATATCTATTGTGGCCCTTGCCCATTTTTAAATTGTATTATTTTCTTTTGTGCTATTGAATGGTATGAGTTCTTTATATTTTTTGGATATGAGTATAACCCCTTATCAGATAGAAGGTTGCAAATAATTTATCCAATTCTGTAGGTTGCCTTTTTAATTTGTTGATTGTTTCTTTTGCTTCTCAGAAGCTCTTTAGTTTGATGTAGTCCCACTGCTTTGGTTGCCTGTTCTTTTGGTGTCTCATCTAAGAAATCATGGCCAAGACCAATGTCACTGAGATTTTCCCCTATGTTTTCTTCTAGGAGTTTATGGCTTCAGTTCTTATATTTAAGTACTTAATTCATTATGAGTTCACTTTTGTGAGTGATATAAGATAGGGCTCCAGTTTCATTCTTTTGCATGTGGTTATCAAGTTTTCCCGACAGCATTTATTAAAGAATCTATTATGTTCCCATTGTGTCTTCTCTGCACTCCCATGTTCATTGCAGCATTATTCACAATAGCCAACATACAGAAATAACCTAAATGTCTTCCACTGATGGATAAAGAACATGTAATATATATGTAAAATGGAATATTATTCAGCCACAACAAAGAAGGAAATCCTGCCATTTGTGAGAACATGGATGAAACTGGAATGCATTATGCTAAGTGAAGTAAGTCAGACAAGGAAAGACAAATACCACATGATATCACTTATATGTCTAATCTTTAAAAAAATGGCCAATTATAAAGAAGCAGGGAATAATATGGTGGTTGCCAGGGGCTGGGGAAAGGGAGAATTGGGGAGATGTAGGTCAAAATGTACAAGCTTTTCAGTTATAAGAAAAATAAGTTCTGAGATCTAATGTACAGCTTCATGACTATAGTTAATAATATGGTATTGCATACTTGAAAGTTATTGAGATTGGATCTTAAGTATTTTTACCATACAGAGAGAGAGAGAGAGAGAGAGAAAGAGAGAGAGATAACTATGTGAAATGATGGATGTGTTAATTATCTTGACCTTGGCAATCATTCCACAATGTACATGAATATAAAATCATCATGTTGTACACTTTAATATACGAGGGCTGTCTGGAAAAAATCCAGCCATAAATGCCTCTTATTCATATTACATGGCTGGATACTTTCCAGACAGTCCTTATATAAAATTGTGTTTGTTAATTATTCCTCAATATAATCAAGAAAAAAAGAAAGTTTTCAGATAATGTGGGAAACAATCTTGATTTTTGTAGGAGGTATACATTCATTTGTATTTTTGATAGCTCCTTAAATGAAATATAGTCTTATATAGATATGTAATTTATACATGCTGCTTTTTCTATGATATCTCACCTTTAAAAGCACCCTTTAGAGTCAGGTGTTCTAAATATGTTAAAGAAATTACAAAGGTGTTTTAAACACTCAAATTTGAAAATCAAGAAAACTGGGCAAGGGGTAATAAAATATGATACAAAGTCTGAACTCAGCCTCTTAATATGCCCTCTGTTCTGCGTTATTGGCATCATATATGAAGCTCTATTTTCATTTTAACATATTAACATACTAAAATGGAACCCCAAAAAGCCACTTTGAAAGAGAGTTTTATTTATATTCCATGTGTCCTTGTCATCACGATAGGTCTTAGTTTCCCCAAAAGGGTTGAGTGGAAACTAAAACACTATTTTAAAAAATGCTTAATAGCCTCTGTTGATTCTTTCAGCCATTTCAGATGCCTCTTCCCTCCTAAAGGACTAATTGGAAATGATATATCCTCTTTGGAATGTCCTTTATGTCGTACTTCTTTTTCTAGGACATATGCCACCCTCTATATTATTAAGAAGTCACATTTTATAATCATTACTATTTTTTTGTGGGATTAAAAGTTGAGAATAGATATTCTTTCTTATTCAACTGTGTGCCCCAATTACCAGTGAAGCAAATCTACAGTGTTAGATAAATGTTCAACTAAAGTTAAAATTTCACTTTCCTTCTCAACTTTATTAAAATACTTACACATTTTATGAGTAACTTAAGCAATGTTTCAGCTTAAAGAATGCTACTTTTTCTTTAGTATTATATATGAGTAGTGTAATTCTTTGACTCACATTGCTGGTGGGAGTGCAAACTGGTACAACCACTATGGAAGACAGCGTGGAGGTTCTTCAGAAAATTGGGAATGGAGCTACCATTTGACCCAGCAATCCCCCTTCTGGGGATCTACCCATAAAACTTGAAAACCTTTGTCTGCAAAGACTTATGTACCCCAATGTTCATCACAGTGCTGTTCATGGTGGCCAAGACATGGAAATGACCAAAGTGCCCTGCGACAGATGACTGGATAAAGAAGCTGTGGTACATATACACAATGGAATATTACTCAGCTGTAAGAAAAGATGAAATATTGCCATTTGCGACAACATGGATGGACCTAGAGATCATCATGCTAAGCGAAATAAGCCAGACAGAAAACACCAAGAACTATAAAACTGAAAGCAACAAAGAAAAAACAAATAAACAAATAATCAAAAAGAAACTCGTGGACACAATCAATAGTTTAATGGTTATCTGGGGCAAAGGGAGAGGGGGTGGTAGAAGAGGGAGGCGGCGGGAGAGGATGGGGGAAGCCAAATATATGGTGATGGAAAGAGAACTCACACTGGATGGTGAACATATAATGCAGCAGATAGACGATGCACTATAGAATTGTAGACCTGGAAGCTATGTAACTCTTGATAACCGATGTCACCCCAATAAGTCTAAAATAAAAATATTTTAAAATAAATATTTCCTTCCATTCAGTTGGTTGCCTCTTTGCTTTGTTGGTTTCTTTTGCTGAGTAGAAGCTTTTTAGTTTGATACAGTCTCATTTGCTTATTTCTCCTTTTACTTCCTTTGACTTTGACGTCAGATTCATAAAGTCCTTCCTGAACCCAAGGTCTATAAGTTTAGTACCAATATTTTCTTCTATCAGTTTATTGTTTCAGATCTTATGTGGAGGTCTTTAATCCATTTTGAATTAATTTTGGTATTTGGTGACAGTTTGCAGTTCAAATTGGTTTTCCAATTTTCCCATCATCATTTACTGAAGAGGCTTTCTTTGCCCCATTTTATATTTTTCGCTCATTTGTCAAAAATTATTTGTCCATATATTTGTGGGTTCATTTATAGGTTTTTGATTCTGTTCCATTGGTCTGTGTGTCTGTTTCTGCAACAATACTAAGCTATTTTGATTATTGACACTTTGTGGTACAGATTGATATCGGGGAGCATGATACTTCCAGCCTTATTCTTTTTATGTAGGATTGCTTTGGTGAGTTGGGGTCTTTTCTGGTTCCATATGAATCTGATAAATTTTGTATCTGTGAAATAGAATTATTAATTAAAATTCTATAAATATATATAGGAATGGCAAGAAAAAATGTGTTAATTTTGTTTAAAATTGCTTAGTTTGTTTCTAAAGTTAGGATATAAATTGTTAAAAATTCATTCAAGGCAAATCAAATTTCTATTTTTTTATTCATTTGGTATGTTGTCATAAAGTTTTATATTTAAATATATGAACAGAAAGAAGCTATAAGATTCAAAGTCATGATCCAAATAAGACAAATCACTGTGAAACTACCAATATTTACCAATATTCCAAAAACATGCTATTGCCATTTGGGTATTTTGAATTAACTGTTTGTCAACCTACATTTTTAGTAATGTGAGAAACCATGGATCAACTTGCACCACAGATTCACTGCCTGTTCTCAACCTGAAGTTGGGATTTTATTTTCTTACTAAGACTTAAGTACATGTAATAAAATAAAGGTAGAAAAAGTTCTTCAAATGACATTTATCCAAAGTATAAAATACAATTCAAGATAATTAAGAATGTTAAATATAATATTAATACAACTTATACCAATTTATTTATTAAACCATCTGTTTATTTAAGAAATATATATTTTGTAACTATTTTGTGCCACAAACATACTAGACTTAGTCCTTCCACTCATGGAGTCTATAACCCAGTAGAGAAAGTAGATATCAAACAAGTAATAACAATTACCATAAAAACGAATAAAGAGGATTTTCATTCATTAATTATAGATATAAATGAGCCTGGATTATCTGTTTCTATGATATTAAGCATGTTAAAGGTATTTATGGATGTTCTAATGCGTCTGGTACAATGTCTTGTAAATGGATGATAAATATATGTTAAATGAACAAAGAAATCAATATATGAGCATAATATTCATGTTGAGTGCCTAAAGGCTATAATGGTCTATGAGAAATGGCATACAAAAGGATTTTTTTTTACATGAGGGCTAGAATGTACACTCTCAATTTTATTTGAAACAGAATAAGAAATATATTAGATTTTAAAGTAAAAAGAGAAGGACTTAGATCTAAGAAAGCTTTTCAAACATGCTAGTCATTAAACATTATAATTTATTTCTAAGTGAAGTTGTAAAATCCTTTTCACATGTCTTTGGAAATAAGAGGGAATTTCATCTGTTCAGTATGCTTTAATTGTCTCTACATTATGCTAAAACATCTGCTAGTTTCAGTCAATAGTAAAAACTCCATATTATCAATTCAAAGAATAAAATCAGCTCAATCATTTTTTTCTGGCATCCTGTAGCTCAAACAAAACCTGTTGATTGACATTTTTACTTTTTGTCAATCTTTTTTGTTTGTTTGTTTAATGGCAACAGCAAGTCATGTAGTTCTCGGTGGACTAGTTTAACTAAGTAAAAGTTTTAAATGTCATTAAATTCTTTTATTCATGATGTATGAGTATAAAATATATATTACATTTATATAATTTGAATCAAACATACTTTAAGTGTATTTGGAAATATTTAAAGTGATAAAATGATCATGTTCATATTTAAATTAAAATGCAACTTGCTAGAACTTACTAAGTTGTACTAAATATTCCAAAATGAGTGTATTTTATATCCTTCACTTGCATAGTCATCATACATAGTGCCATATAGGGAAAAAACTGTGGAAAGAATATCAGTTATATTAGAAGTGAAGATAATGAGAAGGGAATTGCTTTTTTAAAATTTCTGGAGGAAATAAGAGCTTGTTGATGCTCAATGAGTAACTATTCGATAAATTAATTGGGTGCTTTATATGGTGAGACACTGAGCTGAGGTATGTATAATAAAAATATTATAGTATACTTAATCTGTTAATTCAATGTACCTAAAACATACATAATTCTAAATTTTCGACAAAGGGATTTCCCAGGAAGAAAAGGAAATTGAACAACAATGGTACCTTGGGAAGAAACTGCCACTTATTTCATGCTCTACCTGAGCTTTATGATGTTTTTTATAAAGTGATTATTGCTGGTGAACAAAATTAATTGGCCTTTATATGTGTATACATAACCAATATTTAAAATGTTCATAATATTTGTAACTTAATTCAATGTTATAATAATAGATCTTTATATAAGAAGCTTCCTTATGAACATAGCATTAGGCTAAGTGCTTTGCATTTCGTTCTCAGAAGTTATATCAACCAAATGGGGCAGATACTCATTTTACAGATGAGGTAAGAAAGATAAAAAGAGGTCAATGGTTACAAAAGTGTTGGCTAAGCAATACACCGCAAGACTTGGGAGAAAAAGAAGTATCACTATGATCTGTAAAAGATAAGCCTCAAAACTCAATCATTCATATAAGTTTAATATGAGTATTTCAAACCTGTGAGTGGTTATCCTTTCAATAATATTTAGAGACACATGCTTTTAATGATTTGTGGCTCTGCCATTTTAAAAAATGCCTTCCTCGTCACTATGATTTTTTGATTCAAGTCAGGGAAATGTAAAGTGTGTGTGGGATGATCAATGGGGTTTCTTAAGAGCCAGTACTAGAAGCTCCACACGTCACTTCCACACATTCCATTTTTAATAGCGCAGTCATATGGACACACTTAATTGCAAAGGAGTTTGTGAAATATATTCTAGCTGCATGTCCAAAGAATTGGGTTTCATGGGCCGCTGGTTAGACTCTGTCATGACCCATTTTTATGGCTACCAAATATCTTTTGCAGAGAACACTCCCAAAAGAGAAAACCCAGTCTCTTCCAGTCACTGTATCTAAGTCCAAGTTCAGCATCTGCAGATGTGCAATAACTACTGTCAAATGAATGCAACTCTTCTTTATCTGAAAATTTGTGAACTAAGAAGACAATTTATCACTGTAGTAAGCAGAATAACTCACCTCCCCAAGGCGTTCAAATCCTAAGCCCCAGAACTGGTAAACATGTTAGGTTACATGACAAAAGAGAATGAAGATTGCAGAAGGAATTAAGTTTTCTAATAGACTGTCTATAAAATAAGGAAATTATCATGGATTATCTGGGTAGGTTAAATGTAATTATGAAGGTCCTTAAAAGTGGAAGAGGGAGGCAGAAGAGAAGTCAGAGTCAGAGAAGGAAATGTAAAAAAAGAACATGAGAGTGATGTGACAGGATGTGAGGACCCAATCAGCCACTGATCGCTTTGAAAATGGAGAAAAGGGCCATGACTGGAGAAATGTGGGCAGCCACTAGAAGCTGGGAAAAGCAAGGAAATGAATTCTCAGTTAACATCTACAGAGAAGAATACAGCCCTGCTGACAATTGGATCTTGCCTCAGAAGTCCTGTGTTGGACTTCTGACCTCCAAGACCATAAAATAATAAATGTATGCTGTCTCAAGCCACTAAATTTGTGGTAATTTGTTACAACATCAATAGGAAACGGATACAAGTCTCACCTTCCATAAATGTCCAGAATACAAAGTGGGTGCTAGCACAAGATAACTGCAAAATATTCCCATTTAGCAAAGGAAAGAAATGGGAGAGACCCAGAAATACTGACTCACAGCCATGATATAACCTTGAGAGGAAAGCACTGTGATCACCCCCTCGTCCTGGTAATTAGGAGAGTTCCTTGATTGTAGCTGAGTTTGTTCTTTGGTAGCAATTTTGTTGGTTTGGTTTCTAGTAATTAGGCCTGCATCTCCAACTTCTGCTAGGTTTCTCCTCTGATTCTCTACCTGAAATGGGTTTGGGGGATTATGCTTTCCTTAGATACTGTATAGTTTTTACAGCCTGCTTCTTTCTCCTATAACTCAGGAGCCACGATTCTTTTGGCAATATTATTAAAGTAATATAAAATACAGAATAAGCTTATTTTCCATTTGATTTCAGATAGTTCCTCTGTCTTTCACCACATCGAAGTTTGTTTTTCAGAGCTAGAAAATGATATATTCTTTGGTTCTACACTGGTAGTGTGCTGTAACCAGTTGGTACTGGCTTTCCAGAACTGATTGTTAAATTGTCAGGAATTTTGTGAACCAGTTGACATCTTGTTGGTAGCTTGAAATTGTCTAGAATGGGAGTAAGTTATACCATGAACATTGGCAAATACTTTATAAATTACATGGCTTTTTTTGTTTATGTATTTTTGAGACCCAAGTGTTCAAATTTACATAGCACGGAAGTGCCTATGTCTCTTTTTCACAACTTAAAATAGGCTAACTAAAGACTCCCTCTGAAGAAATCAGGTGAAATGCTGCATAACTTAATCATAGCTGCAAAGCTGAGTTGCTATTCAATTTAGAAGTCTTACTAGGCCTTTCATTCAAGGACTTAAATTCTTACCTCTTACTCTTTGGTACTTAGAATAAGTCAGTATTTCTAATCCTTAGAAGTCCTAAATTTCTGAAATTTCTCTACTTCCTAAATCTTTCTGCTAGCAAACCAGCCAATTATTTCTCAATCTTATCTCCTAATAATACCTTACAAAAAGCGTAAAGTAAATGTCAACCCATCATCACTGCCATTCAAGTTATTGCAGGTCACATTTTTACCAAATGTTTTCTCTCACTGCACCAGATGGCTTTCACTGCAATATTGATTTAACTGCCCAGCCACTGTTCAACACCTAAGCCACTCCATATATTGCAAGGTTTTATTAAAATAATCTCCCACATTAAGTGATCAATTTTTGTATTTGTTCAGGTATCAGTACCTATTATAATTGAGGAATCCCAAAATCTTTGTGTCTTAATGCAGTAGAAGTTCATTTCACATGTAAATCCCAAACTGATGTCTGTGATTTGCAAGTGACTCTTGTTCAGGCAGTGATTCAGGGACCCAGGCCCTCTCTCTAGTTCTCCCTTATCTTCAAGATATTGCTTCCTAGGTCACTGTGCTTGTATGCTACCAGCTGGCTGAGAGCAAAAGAGCATGGGAGATTATACATGGGTATTTCTATTGGTTCATCCTGAAAGCAGTGTATTTAATTTCTGCTTACAGGTCTTTAGCCAGAAATCATTCACATGGACACACTTCACTGAAAAGGAGGCAGTATGTGTAGTCTAGCTATTTGCAAAAAAAAAAAGAGAAGAATGAATTAGTAAGAATTTAGCCAGCCTCTGGCATACGCACTGTTCAACTAAGTATCCATGCTAATGGTTAATGAATCCCCATAATTAAATTTTTATCTTATTTTGCAGAATTTTACAATTTGAATTAAACTGAAATGACAACCATGATGCACTGTCCACCCTGGATACTAGTGGAGTTTTCATTTCTCCAAATGAGGTTCTCCAAGGAAATACATAAAATAGGAAAGTATATATTGGGCAATACCTTGTAACAGGTTTGCAAAGTAGTTTCAGAGTAAATTTGCCTATCTCTGAAAATAATGTAGATTTATATTTGAATCAGAGTTAGTTTGTAATCATTAGGCATATGTGCCATAGAATCTAACATCTTGTGTTTAATTTCTGATGCAGTAGGAAACCATAGTTTAGTTACTAAATCTCTTTGAGTTACAATGGGTTCATCTGGAAAATAGGGATTAAAACGGTAGCTATTTAATAAGATTATTGCATGAATTAAACTTAGCATGGGGCCAGATAAAGAGTAAACATTAAATAAAACTTAGCTTTTGATTACTAAACATGCTTTCACTTCGAACTACCAACATTGCAAATTGTCCTCACTGAGCCCCTTTATACTTTGGATGTTTAGACTATGGTACTCACATTGATCATACTTACCCAGCTCTTTTAAGTTCACTGATAAAGTGAAGAATTTAATTCACATTTGACTTCACTGCTGAACACCAAAGTTTTTTAGATTTATTTTTAGAAAGTACATTATATTTTTATTTCTGTGATTTAGATAATTGCTTTATGTCTTCCGAACATAGGTTTGTGTAAGCAAACAACTAAAAATCACACGAAACCTACCAAAAACAGGAAGGGTGATCACAAGTTGAAGAGAGAAAGTGGCATGCCTATATTCATAAAGATTAATGAACTGCTATGATTCATGTGATATTAAAATGAAATTTTAGCAATGCCTATTTGAATCTTGGTAAGTCAATAATTAACATTTCTAAAGTGCTTCCTCTATGACAGGCATGCAGTTAAGGACCATTTGAAATGCTGACATATATTAACTCATTCCACATTCACAAACACCCTGGAAACTAGGTACTATTATTATCCTTATTTTATAAGCAAACTGTGGCATGGTAAAAATACATAGATGTATAAGATGTAAAAAGGCTAAAACAAGCATGATAGAGGATCCTCAGTTTTCCCTTTGTCTTCAATCTTTGCTCCCTTTTCTTTCATTTTTACTATCTATCTTTGAAATTTGACTAACCAATAAATCACAAGGCTTCTAGAAATCATTGTTGAACAATAGTATTCGGATGAATATCAGAACCTGGAAGAAGAAGGATGAAAATAGAAATAATCCTGAACGATGGAATTTGGTTAAAGTAAAAAAAACTTCTGCCTAGGCCAAAACATCAAGGATATGTTCTCAACATCTTCCTATCCTATAATATCCTGGCTCTGCTTCCACTGTGAAGTTACATAGTCTGCTGGCACTTCCTCATGTACATCAGTTAAATAAAGAAAATCTCAGACATCATGTCATTTCAATCTGTAAAACTTCATTAGGCATCAGTCAATTATAAGAGCATTTTTAACATAACCAAAATACTATTAGCATGAATTAATATTAACAATAATTAGTATCATGTAACATTTAGTTCATAGCTCACCCAATGGTATCAGATTTTACCAAAAGTCTCAAAGTTGTCTTTTTACCATTAAGTTGTTCAAATCAATGTTGAAAAATGCCCATGTGTTGCATTTGGTTGTTTTGTTTCTTAAGACTGATATACATGGTAATGGTCTCTCCTCCTTTTTTATGCCATTTATGGGTAGAAAAAAACTTTTTATTTGTGTTGTAGAACGTTCTAAATTCAGGATTTGGCAGGCTGTTTCTTCAAGTTGTCTGGTACCATCTTTCTCCTATATTTTCATTAAACTGTTAGTTAAATATAGAAGCCTGATTTTTTTCAAATTTCATTTTTAGGCAAAAGCAAGTCTGCATTTCAGTGCTATTTATTTCCTATTGTATCACATTATGAACCAAAGTGAACTGTCTAATTTTAGTGAATATAATATTGATCAGTGAGTTCATGTGATAACAGTCTGATGCCACCATTATTTTTCCCATCAAGCTTTTACCTAAAAATATTAGCATTCATTGATAACATTTGTGTGTGTCCATTATCTCATTGGATATTGGAAAATGTTGATATTTTTGCTTCTTATTTCCTCCTGCGATTTTTAGGTGGATTTAGTGTAAAAAGAATTTTTCCTCATTAACTGTGGTCATCTTAAAGCATAGTTTGTACAAGCAAGTCAGAGAAAAATGATTCTATCTCAGTTACAGTTTTTAGAGGAACGAGTTTGTCCTCAAGCAAGTCCAATGGGGCATAATATGATGTTCTGTGTGAAATTATGAATGCATGGTTTTCATATATTTCAAATATTTGCAGTTATTCTGTTTGATGATCGGTGTGCTCTGCTTCATACCTGTGGAGGCCCTGTCAAGTTGACTTGCATCTTTTTTATATGATCACCTTAGTCTTTAAAATCTTTGTTTTCTGGCTCAAGATGTACCAGAATCTTCTTGAATACATCTTGACCTATACCTGTAATCAAGAATTGCTCTTAGAATCCATGATTCTTTTTAATGGAAAATGGTTTTTGGAGCTCACAATCTGGGCCCCAGTAGTAATCATTGCTACTAGTTTGTCATTTCTCTTATGCTTATCAATGGACAAATTTAGGAAATATTTTTTTTACATTGAAACAAATCCTGAATTTATATTGATTTTATGATTCAAATGGAAGGTTGTAGTCACTTTACTCAAGTTCTCTTATTTTATATTTCCCTCTCTTGACTCCTATGCTGAATTTTTTGGTTCCTAATGACATTACCAATAACTGCACATCTGCTTTGATCTATAATATACCTATGATACTTTCAAAATAACAACATCAATCTTGTGTTAACAGCAGGAATACCAAATGAAGATTAAAAGATCTTTATTTGCTTGTCATTTAAATATATCCCACTCAGAATGTATGTCAAAATATTTTGTTTCAAATCAATTAATTCATGTCTCTCTGTGGCTATTCCACCAAACATATAAAATTAGGTACATTTGTTTAGTTTTCTTTAAGATTTTAGGACTTTTTTCTGTTCTGATTTAATATTTGTAACTATGGAAAATACTTAAGTGATTTCATAGTCAAAAATACATTCAAATTACATTCACAGACATTTCATTCCTATTCTTATCCCTTTTCCCTGTTGCAAGAGAGACAGAGAGAGATGAACAGAGGGAGGAAGTGGGAGCAAGAAGAGGAAAGGAGATGAGAGCAGACAGAAGGAAAGAGAATTTCCACCCCCTCTTACTTCTTATGCTGTTCTGTGCTATTCTGCATCTTGGTTTTATCATTTAACACTTCATATTATTACCACTCTTTATCAGTGGAGTGAGATCTCTCTCATTCATTTTCAAGTTGCATAGTATTGTCAGAGCATATTTTGCTGTATTTAAAAACATTTTGCATTCAGGGCAATATTTTAAAATATTTTACCATATTTATATTGGGCTGTTGGTCTTTTATTCAGAATTTTAAAGAATATCGTCATATAATGGCAATATTAATACCTTGTGAAAAATTTGCAAATATTTCTTTAAGACTTTTATTGGGTTTTGAACTTTTGTTTTGGAAATTTTGGGGCATTCAAAATAAAATAGTCACCATATACTGTAACCACTATATGTCGTATTCTAGGGAAGAAATTAATACAGATCTCTCTCTCTCTCTCTCTCTCTCTCTCTCTCTCTCTCTCTCTATATATATATATATATATATATATATATATATATATATATAATTTACATATATATATCAACTTCATTGTATATATTTTACTGTTATATAGCTCATTTATTTTCATTATTTGTTTATATGATTACACATCCTTGGCTGTGGATATATGTTTCTTTTGAAATACATAAATCTTTTCTAAGAATGGGCTGTGTATTACACATATCTTCACCCCAAGCAATTTGGGGGTGACCACCTGAATAATAAAAATGAACAGCTAGTGGACCACAACACTTGGAGAAGTAGCCCTTGCTCTGAAAACGTCTGCCTAGGCCTGACCTAGATCAAGAAATAGACATTACCAGTATCCTAGAGGCCCTTATCCTGCTTCCTCCCAGTCATAACTTTTGACTTAATATAAATGAAACCATATACTTTATACTCATATGTATGGCTTTTTCCATTCAATATTATATTTATGGCATTCATCCAAGTTATAATAAGTTAGTACTAATTAAATCATTTTCATTGCTGTATAGTATTCCATCGCATGAATTTACCACAATTTATGCATTCTATTCTTGGACATTCACATTGTTTATAGTTTGGGGATGTAAACAATTTTATATTGCTTCATGATTTTCTCCTTTTAAAACTAACTTTGCCATCCTACAATAAATTACCTTTGATTGTGAGAGATAATTTTGGGCAGTGGGTTTAAGTTTAATTGTTGTGCTTTTATTTACTATTTTCATATTCTTTTTGCATTAAAATTAGGAGTTAGCATTTGATCCAATTTTAGTTATGTGCTTCCAAAGTGAGCACAGCATTTGAATTATTATGTTAACTTTTTATAACATACTGAATAGCCTAGCTTTATTTTTATATATCACAGAATGTTGAAATGATCCTTATCTTTAAAGGATTACAAACTCTGTAACATATATGTGCCTGAATTCTTTTTAGAGTGACCAAGACTGCCTTAATGGTCCCCTCAGCTTGACTAAATTTAAGACAGATTTCTTGCTAATTATAGGCCTCTGATCTCCTTGTCCTTAGAGCATTTACATTAAAAATTTTGCAAATATAAATTTCTCTTCTCCTTCAGATATAACTCTTCTTCCTAGCCTCTTGCCAGCTATCCAACTCAGGAATGTTTCTCTCAAGGACCTGGGAGGCATCTCTCTTAATGTAATCATCAAGAAATATAGCACCCCTATCTCCTAATCTCTATGGGAGTGTATGAGCCTAACTTCAATGACAGTCAATTAGCAAATATAGGTAGACTGACCAAACATCCCTGTAATGTCCTTCAGTATTTTAACACTAGCTCTTCAGCTCTTAAAAATCTCACCTGCCTTTTGTTTCATGGGAGTTCAGTTCAATCTCTATCCCTATTTCTTTAGTCTTGACCCAATTTCAATTGTACTGAATAAAATCTTCCTTTCCTGTTTAATTTGTCCAGTGCAATTTTTCTTTGACAAGAAAGATTATTTTTTGGTTAATTTTTAATCCTCCATGGTTATTCATTAGCTCATTTTTTCCCTGTGCCTTTTGAATAGATTTTAATCACTTTGCCAGAGCAGAAAAATTACATTTTCTCAAAAGGTCACCAGTTCATAGGAGCATTCATTTCTCTATCATATCCACCTTTTTACCTTTTTCTAATAGGGGAGTTGATTAATGCCATTCCTGACCTTCATCCACTACTTTCGATGTGCCCTATTATAAATTATCATAGCAAACCATGTGTTCAATTTATTCTCTTGCTTGCAATTTTGATAGTTTTTGTAGAGAGCATCTGTGTTCTAACAAACCCTCCAGGTAATTCTATGCTTGCTAAAGTTTGGCAACTCTTGTCCCATCCACACATCTTGGCTAAATGCAATGAAGGAATTCAGAAACTGCTTCTTGGACTCCCTCGACTTTGGATCATTTGTCTATAATTGTTCACAAAGCCTAACCAGTCATATATAGAAGAAGAGCAGACAACTCTTCTTGACATAACTTTCTTATCAGATAAACTTCCTTTAACAACATAAACATCTCGAGTCCAGGGCTCTACATTCTCCTTCAGTCACGCAGAGCTCTCTTCTTCCTCCTTCAGTTCTGGACACCCCTTTCTAAAATCTAAACATAAAACTGAGAATCTTGGTAATGAAACTGAGGGGAAGCAGAATTTGCAACCCCAAAATATGCCTTTTGAGATATTATTTTAAGCTGGTTGTTTTTGTTTAATGTTAAATTTATTGGGGTGACATTGGTTAGCAAAAATTACATAGGTCCCAGGTGTACAATTCTACAGTGCACTGTTTATGTGTTGCACTATGTGTTCACCACCCAGACTCAGTTCTCTTTCCATCACCATATATTTGACTCCCCTTCCCTCCTCTCCCACCCCAACCCTGCTTACCCTCAGGTAACCACTGAACTATTGACTGTGTCCATGAGTTTTTGTGTCTTTGTTGCTTTCAGTTTTATATTCCACATATGAGTGAAGTCATATGGTTCTTGTTTTTTCTGTCTGGCTTATTTTGCTTAACACGTTGATCTCAAGGTCCATCTATGTTGTCCCAAATGACAGTATTTCATCTTTTCTTATAGCTGAGTAATATTCCATTGTGTGTATGTACCACAGCTTCTTTATCCAGTCATCTATCAAAGGGCACTTTGGTTGTTTCCATGTCTTGGCCACCATGAATAGCACTGTGATAAATATTGGGGTATATATGTCTTTGTGGACAAAGGATTTCAAATTTGAGGGATAGATACTCTGAAGGTAATTGCTGGGTCATATGATAACTCCATTCCCAATTTTCTGAGGAACCTCCACAGCATCCTCCATAGCAGTTGTACCAATTTGCATTCCCACCAACAGTGTGTGAGGGTTCCTTTTTCTCCACACCCTCTCCAGCACTGGTTATTCCTTGTCTTGTTGATAACAGCCATTCTCACAGGTGTGAGGTGGTATCTCATTGTGGTTTTGATTTGCATTTCTCTAATACCTAGTGAAGTTGAGCATTTTTTCATGTATCTATTGGCCATTTGTATGTCTTCTTGGGTGAAGTGTCTGGTCATGTTCCCTGCCCATTTTTTAATTGGATTTTTGTTGTTGTTGTTGTTGTTGTTGCTGCTGCTGCGTTGTATGAGTGTGTGTGTGTGTGTATTTACACATTAGCCCCTTATCAGAGGCGTTGTTTGAAAATATTTTCTCCTGTTCAGTTGGTTGTCTCTTTGCTTTGTTGATGGTTTCTTTTGCTGTGTAGAAACTTTTTAGTTTGATATAGCCCCATTTGTTTATTTTTGCTTTTACTTCCCTTGACTTTGAGGTTAGGTTCATAAAGTCCTCCCTGTACCCAAGATCTATAAGTTTAGCGCTGATGTTTTCTTTTATATAGTTTATTGTTTCAGGTCTTATGTAGAAGTCCTTAATCCATTTTGAGTTAATTTTGGTATATGGTGACAGTTTGCAGTCCAGATTCATTCTTTGGAATGTGGTTTTCCAATTTTCCCAGCACCATTTACTGAATAGGCTTTTCCCCCCCATTGTATATTTTTCACTCCTTTGTCAAAAATTATTCATTCATACATTTGTGGGTTCATTTCTGGGTGTTTTATTCTGTTTCATTGGTCTGTATGTCTGTTTTTCTGCCAATACCAATCCTGTTTGGATTATTACAGATTGAAATCAGGGAACATGATGCCTCCAGCTTTATTCTTTTTATGTAGGATTGCTTTGGCTATTTGGTGGTTTTTGTGGTTCCATACAAATCTGATAATTTTTTAATCTATTATTTGAAAGAATATCTGTGGGATTTTGATGGGAATTGTATTAAATCTATATATTGCTTTGAGTAATATGACCATTTTAACAATGTTGAGTCTTCCAATACATGAACATGAACTATCTTTCCATTTCTTTGTGTCCTCTTCAATTTTTTTTAATACCGTCTTGTAGGTTTCAGTGTAAAAGTCCATCACGTTCTTTGTTAAGTTAATTCTGAGTTATTTTATTCTTTTTGTTGCAGTCACAAAAGGTATTAATTCTCTCATTTCTTTTTTTTTTTTTTTTTTTTTTTTTTTTTTTTTTTTTTTTTTTTTTTTTTTTTTTTTTTTTTTTTTTTTGCTTTTTGGTATGTGAGTAGCTCCCTGGCTGGGAATCGAACCCAGGCCGCAGCACTGACAGCGCCAGCGCCGAAGCCTTAAGCCACTACACCATCAGGGAACTCCCTCTCATTTCTTTTTCTGAAGTTTTGTTGTTGATATACAGAAAAGCAATTCATTTTTGTACATTGATTTTGAATCCTACAAATTTACTGTATTCGTTTATTGTTTCAAATAGTTTTCTTGTGGAGTCTCTGGAATTTTCTATATAAAGGATCATGTCATCTGCAAATAGTGACAGTTTGTCTTCTCTCCCAATTTGGACACCTTTTATTCCTTTCTCTTGCCTGATTGCTCTGGCTAGAACTTCCAGTACTATATTGAATAACAGTGGTGACAAGGGACATCCCTGTGTTGTTTCTGATGTTAGGAGAATAGGCTTCAGTTTTTCCCCATTCAGTATGATATTAACTGAGTGTTTGTCATATACAGCCTTTATTATGTTGAGGTACTTTCCTTCTGTACCCATTTTATTCAGTGTTTTGATCATAAACGGATGTGGTATCTTGTCAAATGCTTTTTCTGCATCAATTGATATAATCATATGGTTTTTATCTTTTAATTTGATTATGTGGTATATCACATTGATTGATTTGTGTATGTTGAACCATTCTTGTGTGTGTGGGATGAATCCCACTTGACTGTGGTGTGTAATGTTTTCAATGCATTGTTGTATTCTATTTGCTAGGAGTTTTGCATCTGTGTTCATCAGAGATATTCTATCATTTTCTTTTTTGTGTTATCCTTACCGGGCTTTGGTATTAGAGTAATGTTGGCCTCATAGAGCGAGTTGCTTCATCTTCAATTTTTTGGAAGCGTATGAGGAGGATAGGCATTAGATCCTCCTTGAATGCTTGCTTGATAAAACTCGTTGGTGAAACTGTCTGGTCTGGCTCTTTTGCCTTTGGGGAGGTTTTGTTTGATTGTTTTGATTTCTTTACTATTAATTCGTCTATTTAGATTATCTACTTCTTGATTCAGTCCAGGTAGACTATATGCTTCTAGAAACTTGTCCATTTTCTCTAGGTTGTTAAATTGGTGGCATAAAGCCTTTCATAATAGTTTCTTAGAACCCTTTGTATTTCTGTGGTATCATCATAATTTATTCCTTTTCATTTCTAATTTTGGTTATTTGTGTCTTTTCTCTTTGTCCTTTGGTGAGAATTGCCAGGGGTTTGTCAATTTTATTGATTTTTTTCAAAGAACAAGGTCTTTGTTTCATTAATTTTTCCTATTGTCTTTCTGTTCTCAATTTCATTTAGTTCTGCTCTAATTTTTATTAATTCTTTTCTTCTGCTGACTTTGGGTTTTTCTGTTCTTTTTTCTAGTTATTTAAGATGGGATGTTAGCATGTTTACTTGTGATTTTTTTTTGTTTCTGAGATAGGCCTACAATATATAAATTTTTATCTTATTACTGCTTTTGCTGTGTCTCAATAATTTTGATACATTGCCTTTTCATTGTCATTAATTTCTATGCATTTTAATCTCTTATTTCTTCTTTTATCCAGTCACTTTTTAATAACATGCTATTTAATCTCCATGTATATGTGATTCTTTTCTGCTTTCTTTTTGCAATTGATTTCCAATTTCAAAGCTTCGTGGTCTGAGAATGCACTTGGTATGATTTCAATTGTCTTGAATTTGCTGAGGCTAGTTTTGAGTCCCAGCATATGATCTATCCTTGAGAATGTTCCAAGTGCACTAGAAAAGAATGTATAGTCTTATGATGTAGGATGAAGTGTCCTGTAAATGTCAATTATGTACAATTGCTGTAATGTATCATTTAAATCTGATATTTCCTTATTTATTTTCTGTTTGGATGATCTGTTCATGGCTGTTAAGGGGGTGTTTAAGTCCCTTACTATAATTGTGTTTTTATCAGTTTCTCCTGTTAGTTCTGTTAGTAGTAGCTTTGTACATTCTGGAGCTTTCTGATTAGGAGCATATATATTAATGAGTGTCATGTCTTCTTGTTGCCATATTGTCCCTTTTATCATTATGAAATGTCTATCTTTGTCTCTTGTTACCCTTTGTATTCTGAAGTCTGTTTCATCATCTACCAGTATGGCAACTCCTGGTTTTCTCTGGATGCCATTTGCTTAGAGTGTTGTTTTCTACCCTTTCACTCTGAGTCTGTGTTTGTCCTTGTGACTGACATATGTCTCTAGGCAGCAGCATATGGATGGGTTTGGTTTTTTTTAATCCAGTCTGCTACTCTGTGCCTTTTTATTGGTAAGTTCCATCCATTTACATTTGGGGTGATAATTGACATATGAGGATTTTCTATAGCCAATACTTTCTCCCCACCTTGTTGTTGTTGTTGTTGTTGTTGTTTTGTTTTTGTCCCAACCTTTCCCCATTTATTTTGATTTTTTGTTTAAGGTTTATTAGCCTCTTTCAGTATTTCATGAAATGTCAGCCTTGTGCTGAAGAATTCCCTCAGCTTCTGGATTTCTGAAAATGTCTTTATTCCTCCTTCATATCTAAAGGATAACTTTGCTGGATATATTATTCTTGGGTGTTAATTTCTCTCTTTTAATATTTTGAATATTTGATTCTACTCCCTCCTGGCTTGTATAATTTCTGCTGAGAAGTCTGATGAAAGCCTGATGGATTTTCCTCTAAAGGTTATAATCCTCCCACCCCTCCACCTAGCTGCCTTCTCTGTCTTTGATTTTTTTATATATCCAGTATAATGTGTGTTGGAGATGATCTGCTGGAGTCCTGGTAGCCAGGGGTTCTGTTTTCTTTTTGAATTTTGGGTTCCAGATCTTTCTATAGATTTGGAAAGTTCACGTTTACTATTTGAGTAAGTTTTCTGTAGAATTCTATTCTGCCCCTTCTGGTATTCCTATTATTCTAATGTTGTTCTTTCTAATGGAGTCAGCTAGTTCTTGTAGAATTTTCTCACTTCTTTTGACTCTCAAATTTCTCTCTTCTTCCTTCTCTGTTGATTCCATGTTCCAATCTTCGATATCACTAATTTTTTCCTCCCTCTGTTCGACTTTGTTTTCTGTAGTTCATTCATGTCTCAGTTCTTTTTTTTTTCCTTCCTTTTTTTGGCCATTAAGTATTCTGTTTTATTTTAGGAACACTTTAGGTGGAGCATTGTTCACATTTAAAGCTAAGAACTTTTGAATCAAAAGTTTAAAAACCACATGGTACTTTTTAATTTAATATTTACAACTGTGCAAACAATTAGACTTATTTGTTTTCCATTTACTTCTATTCTTAGAAGATTTATCATATTGACCAATTTTCTAGACATAGCTTGCTTCCATTCAGTAATCATTAAGACACTTGGATGCATTAAATAGAAATATATGACAGATTTTCATAGTGTATACAATTCACCTTAAATACTTTCTGATAATTGCCTAGTAAAAGAAAAAGGGAGGAAATCAAGAAATACAAGTTCATGGTTACAAAAATAGTCACAGGGATATAAAATGCAGCATAGGGCATATAGTCAGCAGCATTGCAATCACTATGTATAATGTTAGAGGGGAACCAGATGTTTAGGAATGAGGGTTTAGTAAGTTATATAAATGACTCATCACTGTGCTATACACCTGAAACCATTATAATATTGTAGGTAAAATGTAATAACAAATTGTCACAAGGATGTAAAATACAGTATATGGGATATAACAATGATATTGTAGTAAAAAAAAAAAAGAAACAACTAAGATTGATCATGTTTCTTTTTTCTATTCCATTATCCCAATTATTTTACTGTGGGATTCTTTACATTTTTAAAAATATAATCCTTATTGTGATGTTATATATTCTTGTCTGGAGGACAAAAAGCCTCAGATTTCTGTAAGGGTGAAAAGATATTGCTGGCCATGGCCCTGGAAGGTGTAATGATTTCAGCAGCAGTGGCAGCCCCTGCTGCATCTGTGGCTTGTGCTCTCTTCTTCTTGCAAAGCCTCTTCATAGCATGAGAAAGCACTGGGATATGTATCATCGACCTTTGCCAAAACCTCCAGGACTTTCATCTTGTTTGTTTCAGCATGGGCCCTTGGACCCCACAGGAACTCATAGCATGGAGGATCACTTTGGACACCTGGCTATACTCCAGGTACTGTAGCTGCACCAAAACTTTGGTAATAAACTTCCTGGGCTCCCCATGGATGCAGTGCTTTCTCCCAGAGTATATGTGCATCAAACTCAGGAGTTTCCAGATATCTTCTTCAGTGGCATAGTTGCCCTTCCTACAGGTCATCCCCAGGACATTTATGAGACTGGTCTTGGGGAAACCTCTACTAGCACGCATCCTCCCATTACTGGGAAGTTTCAGTTTGCTGACAAGGTCATATGTGTGGTTGCTTGATTTGACTTCCTTCATGTCTAACACAAAGACAGGCTCAATGTGCGCAGAAGCTCTCTTGAAGATCTCAGGAAATTGAGTCTTTGTAATATTCGCCGACAACCTTCAGCATATCTTCCTTCAAAATGGGCTGTTTCATTTACACATGTACAGAAGGCACTTCTCCAAAAGCAAAGCCACTTTGCATAAATTGTCTATGTCTGAACTCTCAGTGGAGGCACATGGGGGTTGCACTCAGGAGGAAAGTGAATAAAGAAGGTCACTGGGAGGCCGGGTTTTTGGTATCGAGAGGATATGGTGACCCCTATCTCCTATGGTAGCATGTAGTCACATTGTTTGCAAAATTCTGCAGTCCAGTAGGGAACAGAAACCTGCTACTTAGGACTAAGCCAGACCTAGATCTAGTCCCCTTCATGAAGATGGTTGTTTGCTAGGGGCTTTATCAGCACTGAGCAGTATGGAGGGGAACTTGCAGTCAGGGGATTGGAGGCCCTGCTGGATTCACCAAATGTCCAGGCAGCACATAATATTGGGCCTTAATTTTAGACCTTAGCCCACAGTGTGGTTTTCCATTCAGATATCTTCTCTCTCAACTCACATACTTCATTTGAGGGTCTGGCCTCTGCTCACCAGTCCCACAGCCTCATCTAGTACAACAGCCCCATGTAGCTTAATTTAAAATTACATCAAAGAACTTGATTTTCTGCTTCCAAAGCTCAAACTGCCTTGCCTCAGGGAATTTATACTTTACTGCTTTCACCTGGAACGCGTTTCCTCTCACACATAGTTTTTACCTTCCTATAAGTCACAGAGGGGATGTCAAGGTCTTCCTTATAGGACTGAAGCTCCTAACTTCCAAAATGCTCCGAGTAGAGGTGGGCCTTTACCCTAACACCCCCAGTACTAGCATGGGGCCTTCCAAGGAGCAGATGCTCAATTATGTTTAGGGAATAGAAGAGAAAGTGAGTTAGAGATCTAACTTGCTAAGATGTACTATCTCCTACATTCTTTAATAAGCAAAACATATGAAGGTATAAATCAATTTTTACAAAACAAAACACTGAAAGCAAAATCAAGGTTGATGATGTTTCATTTATTTTGTTTGCATTCCATTCTCCCAACAATTTTGCTGAAGGATTCTTTCACATTTCCACAAAAATTCCTATTGTGACGTCATTGTTTTTATCTTGATGATAAAAAAATCCTCAGCCCTCAGTATGGTGGGAGAAGCCGGGGTCATGGAACCCTGGCTGGCAGGGGCACTAGTGCCAGCCTTATCTGCATCTGGGGCTTGTGCTGTCTCCTCATCCTGCAGAGCCTCTTTATACCAGGGCGAGAAAGCACTAGGGAACTTATCCTTAACCTTATCCAAAAACTCCAGAACTTGCATGTTGCTTGTTTCAGTGTGAGCCCTTGGGCCCCACAGAAGCTCATACCGTGGTGGATTGCTGTGGGGTACCTGGCGGGACTCCAGGTACTGTAGCTGCACAAAATCTTTCATAATGAGCTTCCTGGGCTCGCCGTAGATGCAGTGCTTCTTCCCAGCATACACGCCCATCTCATTCAGGAATTTCCAGATGTCTTCTTCAGTGGCGTGGTTGCTCTTAACGAAGATCAGGCCCAGGATATTCATGAGGAGACCAGTCTTGGGTAACCCCCTCCCAATATGCACCCGCCCATTATTGGGGAGTTTCAGTTTGCTGACAAGGTCATATGAGTGGTTGCTTGAGTCGACTTCCTTCACATCAACAGCAAAGACAACCTCAATGCGCTCAGAGGCTTTCTTGAGGATGTCAGCAAATTGGTCTTGGTAATCTTCGCCTACAAGCTTCAGCATGTCTTCCTTCAGAATGGGCTGCTTCATTTTATACTTGTACAGAAGGAACTTCTCCAACAAATGCACTTTCATAGGTGGGATGTCCCTGCATGAGTTCTCAGGAGATGAGCCCTCAGAGGAGCGTGAACGTTTCTCATCTTGGCTTTTATTGTCTTTATCAGATCTCATTTCCACAGCACTTGAAGATGTTATGGTGGTAGATGAGGCTCTCCAAGACCCCTGAGAAGCACTGCTTGTCCCAGTAGCTGGTGGGCTCTGGGGATTACCCTCAAAAACCAAAGACGAGCAGGAGGCGCGCTGTTCTTCTACTACTGCAGCTATCCGAACTCTTTTGTGACTCTTGGAGTCATTGTGAGCTTGGTGGTGTTTCTCACCGGCATGGAGCATCCTCTTCCGACCCAAAGGCATGATGAAACTGGTCAGCGACAATGGTAGGAGTGATAGGGCATGTGATGAGGGCACCTGGAGGAGGAAGATTGAGAGGGTTTGTGCACTTTCCACATGGAAATACTACCTTGGTCATAAGGAAGGCTGTATTTGCTGTTTTCCTCAAGGGACTGCTCTAAAAACCCACAAGGCTCCTGTTCTAATCACCTGGCCCCAGGTAAACCTTAAGCTGCATCCTGCCAGCCCCACCTCGGGTGTACTGAGGAGGCAGCAGAGACTGGCAGTCTCTTAGTTTGGGGAGTCTCTTATTTTACATTCCAGAGCATTATTTAATTGGTAGCAAGTCATGGAACCCAGAAGAAGAAAGGGAATGGAGTTCTAAGCTTATTACTCCTGTCCATGTATCCGTAGTGCTGACTGGTCAGTGGGGAATTTTCTGGTCTGTTTGGGGTCTTCAGTGATAATTAAGAGTCATTAATTTGGCTCCACATAGGGCCACGTATCCCACCCCTTTACTTTAATGGTGACTATATCTTCAAACTAAGGATTTTACCCCCATAGACCTGATGTAAATAAGTGTTGGGGGCACTTCAGCTGGATAACCCTCTCCTGGGTCTCCAAGGGCTGAAAGCAGGGGTGGGGCCAGGTTCTTTGTCATACCTACTATTTAGTGGTGATGGCCCCTCAGTCATTGCTTGGACCCCTGTCATGGCCTAGAATTCCTCCCTGGCCCTTAGGCCTACCCCTCCCGCCAAGGCCAGCACCACCCTGAGACCCCTAGGAGGCAGAGAGGGGCCCCTCCTCTGACCATACCTGTCTTGGTCTCCTGAGGCCAGGTAGAGAAAAGAATTCTATCGTGTTTCCACGGCTGTGGGGTGTCCGGTTCCCTCAGTCCTCGGGGTGTTCACCTTGTCCCCTGGAAAGCCTGGAAAGACTGCCACTGCTGGCCAGCAGTCACTTAGACTAAGCCCCTCACCCCCTTGTGACACCACAG
>PVJL010000894.1:0-178733 GCA_004026885.1 Lyroderma lyra
GGTGGGGGGGTGGGAGGCGGGGCTGCGGCCTCCCAGCTCAAGACCTTGCTGCATGCCCACCGCTGGTCTCCCTGAGCCTGCTCTCCGCCTCTGCCCTCCACCCACCACCTCCCACGCCCCTACCTGCCATTCCCCCACCACCCACCCCCACCTCCATCCTGCACCCCATCCCATCCTCTGCTCCTTTGCTGGCTCCTTCTCCAAGGCTTATGAGAGCCTTATCAGGCCTTTCATTCTTGGGTAGGGGGCAGTCTCACCCACCGCATGGCTTCCCACTGTCCACCTCAGTGCCAACGCCCTGGAATCTCCAGCCTGCCCCTCCTGGTGGCCTACAAATAGAGCTCATCACCTCCCACTAACCGCTGCTCCCTAGTCCCCAAGACAGCCTCATTTCCAACAACTAGCAGGTCACCGATGTCACCAGCCAACTCCTTCCTCTTCCTCACTGCCCATACCCTTGAGTGCTGCCAACGCCACTGCCTAAAGTGCAGTTCCCCCTCCCCCAGCTCTGCTGCTGGGGTCGCAACTCTGCATGGACAGTGGCCTTCTCCAGTGTCACCCCCCTCCTCTAATGTGGTAGCCAGACCATGACCCTCAGCTGTCGAGTAAGTCCTTTCATGGTTCCCCATTGCCCTCAGAATCAGGTTCAAAGTCCCTAGCCCAGCAGTCTAGGCTCCTCACATGCCAGCCCCACAAGTTGGTAGGCGGAAAGGTGGACAGCAGGAGCCAGCAGACCCTCAGCCCCGCACCCCCTGCCGGGGACAGGCACTGACCAGGCACGTCCAGGCCTCGGCGCCGCCTGCAAAGCTCCTGCAGCTCCCCCAGCAGCCCCAGCAGCTCCTCCACGCAGCCCTCTGACACCGCTGCAAAGATCCTCTTCTTCAGACGCCTCTTCTTCCTCCTCTGCTCTTCCTTAGCCATGTTTGCACTGAGGCCACAGAATGCTTCCAACTCACCACATGTGGGCCACCACCCCACTCTCTGCCAGCTTCCCCCCCTGAGCCACTGTGCCTCATCAGCCCCCCAACATCTCCGTGTGCCTGTCATGTGCCTAAAATCCCCTCCGCGGGTGCTCCAGGCCCCGGGGACCCGTGTTGCCCCACGCAGCCTCGCCTTCTAATTCCGAGGCAATCATATGCTATCAAAATATGTGTTCAGATACACATAGTAATGATCAGGGGGCATACTGTGTTTGAGTGGCTTATACGCGTGTACTTTTAATTTACAAATACAGTATTGCATTAAGTTCTCATGCTGCAGCACGACTGTAATGAATGGACATGGCTTTTATAGTTTATGAATGTGATACTCCTCTCACCACCCAAATTTCCTACACTTCACAGCCACGGGTGCAGACATTTGTCCCAGCCCCCCAGGAGTGGCAGCCACTTTCGCGTGCCTAAAGGGTACGTCTGGCTCCCGTGAGCTGGGCACCGTGGGAGGAGAAGGAGGGCCAGGTTCACCTGGGACTGTTGGGATTGGATGGAGTCTCTGTCATGTCATCCTGAGGAGATTGTGGGGAGTCCATGTCCTCACAGTTGCCAGAGACGCTGACGGGGAGGGGGAAGGGAAGAAAGGGGGCAAGTTTAAAGATGGCCGGTGGCCATCCAACAGCCAGGCCTGGAGCAGACGGCCGGCCAGGCAGGGGGCTGGGGGGCGGGTTGTACTCACCACTGCCGGATGTTGGAGTCCATGGGCTTGGAGAAGATAGGGGGGGAGGTCTTGGCGACAGTGGGGTTGGGCTCAAACCCTTCTATCTCCAGGAAGAAGTGTGCACTGGGGGGACACCCAAGCGAGGCCATTAGAGCTGGGGCGGGGCCTGTGTATCCTGCTGCCCACCCGCCCCGTGCTGGACTCCGTGCCCGAATGCTCTCGCCTAACCCTCACAGCAGCCCTGTGACGTGGGTGCTGTCCTTATCACCACAATTCCCGGGTGGGCGTGTGGAGGCCTGAGGCCACACAGCAGGTAGGAGTAGAGTCTGGACTCAAAGCCGGCTCTAGGTGACTTGTCACTAGACATATTGGGTAGATGAACCCAGTGTCTCTATTGGGGTGGCCTACCATGTGGGAGAGATTTTCCCACCTGCAGCTGTCTCCTGGGACAAGGGACTGAGCCGGGATGAGAAACATGGCAATGGGAACCAATTCCTCTATCAGACACACCCCGAACAGAGACCTTCTGGGGACCCCAAGATCTACAAGGGCCTTTCTTGGCTCTTGAGGGAGAGGGGGAGGGCTGGAGTTACACTGGCTGCTCCTCACCCCCACACTCAGCCCTCTCCCATCGCCCCTCAGGCTGGGAATCCTCGTGAGGAAGGAAACCCCGGGAAAGCACTTGGACAGTGGGGGTAAGGAGCAGCGGAGGGGAGAGTGACGGGTCTGCATTCCCCTGGGGCTGTGGGACAGACATTGTCTCTTCTGTGTCACTGTCCCATGAGAGGCCAAGACACACACCCGAGATGGGACTCCCCAGCCAGACCCAGCGGCAGCCTGCCCTCAGACACACCCGCAAATGCAGACGCGCGTGCTCTCAGAAGCCACAGTCACATACTCGGAGACACACCTCGTCACAACCAGGGTGGTGAGGATCGGGCTGAGGGTGACCTCGGTAGCAGCCACATCCCCACCCCACAGCTGCAGCAGGACCATTGGCTGTTACTGTGGACCGGCTCTGTGGACTGGTCCAGGCTGTAGCTTCCTGCCCAGCAGGCCTCTCTCCTTGGCTGCTGGCCTCCTTCCCAGGCCCAGAAGGATTAGCAAGTTCCTTCCTTCCTCATAAGACCACAGAACGGCTCCCAAAGAGCAGCCCCAGCCCGGTCAAGCTCAGAAGGTAGGGCAGCACGGGAGAGAGGGTGGCCCTATTGCACAGAAGGGGGATCTCAGGCCCCGTATGAACAAGCAGCTCATCCACAGTCACCCCTCAGCGGAGAAGCCGAGTGAGTCAGAGAACTTGACTCCTGATGTCCAGGCTCACAGCTCGTGCCACTGTCCACACTCCTCTGCTGTCCCCTCAGCCCTCTGGATCTGCTTCTAGCAAACCAGCTCCAAAAATTAGCCAGGGAGGAAGGCCACTCAACATGGCCACCTCCTGGGTGGGGTGGGCAGGAGGGAGCCCCAGGCCTGGCCTCGGGAAGCCCTCTCCTCTCCTCTAGGCACAGACAAGCCTGGAAGGCTCAACTAATCCAACAGTGGGCCTAAGTGGGGCAGGGCTCAGTGCGGCTGCCACGCTGGCCCTCACCTTCCTGGCTCCTACGCATCAACAGGAACTTTCTGACCTGACCTGAAATCAAATCCTCCTTCCAAAAGGGGGGAGGAAACCCCTGGCTGGGAGCCCAAGGTTTGGGTTCTAGTCTGGCTCTGACTCTGCTTCCTGTGTGACTCAGGTGGTCACTTGCCATCTCTGGGCCAAATGTCCTCACCTGAGTGGCGAATGCTTGGGCCAGATGATGCCCAAGGCCTGGACTCTGGAGCAGGGCAGCACTGGGATCATCCACTTATGGACTGTCCAGCTGAAACGGGCATCAGAGGTCATCCAGCCTGATCACCACTCCGCTGCACCCCTGCAACACCCCCACAATAACCACCCCAAAGCTGTCCCTACCTGTCTGGGCTCCTTCATAGTACATTTACTCAACAAATAACTTCTTGAGCACCTATAATGTGCCAGGCACTGTTCTAGGAGCTGGGGATCCAGTGGAGAACAAGTGGGCAAAATCTACCCCCTTGCAGAGCTACTATTCTAGTGGGTTGGTCAGAACTGGCCCCAAGGGTCAGACCAGGGCATAGCACAGTGAAACCATTGCTTTTCTTGCTCTAGACAACACAGGGTACTTCAGCTATAGGTTCCTCAATAGCAAAAACTACAATTACATCAGCCTTGATTCACCAGAACCCAGCACTGGTCCTGACACTCAGAAGACCTAACTAAATGAATGAGCAGAAGCATGGATGGGTGATAAGTGAAAGACAAATGGGTGGAAAGAATAATGGCTGGTGGGGTAGATGGACAGATAAGTGGATGGATGAATAGATGGATAGAAGATGGACGGATGGGATGGATGCATGGATGCATGGGTGAGTGCACACCTGAAAGGAAGGACAAAAGGAAGGAAGGAAGGAAGGCTGGCTGAGGAATTAGTAGTTGGGTGGATAAATAGGTGGATAGACAAAGAGACTGATGACCTGGACCAATAAGCAAACTGATCAACACAGCCTACCACGTAAATATTGGGAGGTTCCATCCCTCAAGTGACTCCCTCTGGGCTCTCGGTTGCCCAAAGCCCTCACCTCTCATTCCCAGGCTTGCACAAGAAGCCGAGGAGCTGCTCTCTTCCACTCCCTCTCCTTCTTAGCACCTCCTGCCGGAGCCCACGGAAGTCTCAAGAATGGTCCGGGAAACCAAATCATGAGAGCATCTCTCCACTCTAGGTCTGGAGACGAGGGCCCGAGGGCAGCGAAACAGGTCATCATCTCATCGTGAAGTGTCCTCACACGTGCTGAGGGATTGTGCTGAGCCACCAGGCTGCTTACTCATCCACTCGCCCACTCCTTTGCGCCTTGTCTGGCCTGCTCTTTCACTGACTCACCACGAACTCAAAAACTACGAAGACTCTGGGTAGGAAGTGTGGGCGCAGGGAGAGAAGGGATGACTTTCTAGAGACCCTATCCTCCACAGTTTCAGCAGGAGCTAAGACAGCCTCCTGATAACTACGCTACCTCTTCAGAGAGGCTACAGGAGGAGGTCCTTCCGGTCAAGGACAAGGGTCAGGCAAGGCTCTGTGCGTCTTGAAATGGACCTGTGCTTTGGGGAAAGCCCTGGAAGCAGAGGGAGCAACAAGAGAGGAGCCTCCCTGGCAGGAAGGTGAGGGCTTGTCTGAGGAAGCAAGACTTTGGGAGCTGGCAGGAGACTGGGGAGAGCCAGGCCAGAGAGCCCCAAGTGTGGGCAAGGACCGAGCTCGTGGGGCAGGAGCTGCCCGACTCTGAGGGCCTGTCCCATGCCTGCCCTACTTGCCACTGCACATGCCACCTCTCACCTGCCGTCATGAGTAGATGGCAAGGTCTTGTGACATCTTGGCTCCTGACCTGCAGCAGTTCCTGTTTGGTTATTCCTCCCTTTGACCTAGACCAAAGGGCACCACCTGGGTGTTGTTAACTCAGGGGAGCAGACAGGTCTGCACCATTTCTTCTGCATTTTCTGTCTCTTTGAAGGCAAAGAACTATCCCCGAGCGGCTCCAAGGCTGGGAGGAGCCTGCCTCGCCTGCTTAGTGCCAAGAAATGCCCAAGTGCTCCTCCACAGCCTTCATGGGCCTGCATCTCTGTCCCTGGGCGTCACCTTGCCCAGGGCCCAATAAAGAGGCAGCTATTCGTGGGGAGTGGCATGATAATTCAGGGAGAATCTCTCCGAAAAATCATTCTCCAATCTGGATTTCTCAGTGCCTTCCATTCCACCGCTGTACGTATTTCCTTACCGGTCAGAACTGCCTTCTTTATTTACTTATCATTTTTTTTCTTCACTTTTCTTTTTCTTTGTAGACCTGAGTCCTATACTCAGCTCTAAGGGAGATGCCCAAACCTTCAGTGTCTTAGGAGAAACAGGCACATAAGGACCCTCAGAGAGCCCTTGTGAGGAAGAAAGGGCTACCACTTCCTGAGAGAAAAGTCACACCTCGCACCAGGCCTAGTCAAGGTCACCACAGGCAGCATGGCGCCTAGAGCTAAGTTCATGAACGGGAATGGGCTCCAAAAAAGGCAGCTTGACTGAAGGAAGAACCTGGGATTTTCCTGAAACCCTGTCCTCAGTCTTTCCCTGACATCCACACCTGCCCTGGTGACATGAGAGGGAGGGAATAGGGAAGAGAGACGGGAGGGCAGTGTTTGATGGATTCGCTCCCTGTTCACACCCAGACGCAGGCTGCCCCGCTGAGACCGGTCTGATCTCCACGTGCACCGAGTTTTCTCTCCTGTGCTCCAGGATAGAGCTCCTACCTGGATGTCCCACATGTACCTCCCAGCCAACATCTCACACCTGCACTCGGCTTGTTCCTCCTGAACTTGCTCCTTCTCTGACATGCGCATGTCAGAGAAGGCCCCATGCCAGCCTCTGCCTGGATGCTCTTTCTCCTCCTCCCCAACTGCCATCATCTGCTCGAACACCTCCTCCAAGAAGTGCCCCGAGACTGCCCACAGGATCAGAATGACCTGTCCCCGCTCAGGCCCTGCCCTGCCTAGTCCACCTTCTCTCCAGGACACTTTTCACATTCTTTTTGGTGTCCCTCTCACCAGGCAGACTGTGAGCTGGAGTGAGTGTTCTTTCTCTCTGTGTCCCAGTCCCCCAGGACACAGCCCCAGGCCTGGGGCACAGCATACCCAGGTGAAACCAACAGGAGAGAAAGCAATAAACTCAGCTCTGGCCCCAAAGTGGGTCTGGGACAGGGGCAGGAGAGGCGGGGCAAATGGGCCAGCCTGGCCCAGGGGCAGGGGGCGGGCACTCAGGGCCAAGGGAAGCACAGGGGGCATGGGGGAGGGGCATTCCAGCTTGAGGGGCACAGAACAGGCTGAGGGGGTGGAGGCAGCTCAAGGGCCAGGTGTGTGTGACCCTGAAGAAGTTCTTTCCCTGCTCCCACCTCCTCCATGCCTCCAACTAGGAAGTCGTCATAACCATCCCAGCCCTGCACAGTCCCCAGGGTCCCTGTGGAGTGATTGATGACAATGATGATGGTGAAGATGAAGCTCAAGATAGCAAAAACACTATCAATGCCAACGTGTGCTGGTCCCTGACTGTGGGCCAGGCACCATGCCAAGCACTTTGACAGCATGATCCTGACCAATCAGCACCCTGTGAGTCCGTGCCTTTGCGGGTGTGCCCATCACACAGGTGGGGTTAGACAGGCTGTGCATGAGAAATGCACCCAGTAAGGGCTCCAGGCCACCTGGGATTTCTGCCCACCCTTTTGCTCCTGTCTAAGGATGGCTCCAGCAATCCCTTGCCTCCCCTAGGAGCCTTCCTGAATGTTCCTGCCTCCTGACCCCTCCAGGGAGGCCCCCCTGATTGTTCCAGTCACACTGACCTGCCCAGCTTTGAGTCTGCGGTGTCGTTTCCCCCACCCCCACCCCACTTACATGTCGCTGGGCGCCAGGACTCCTCCTGCGCGCCCCTCCCCGCCCAGTACAGCTCCCAGGCCCGAGCCTGCCATCCTACCTCTTCTTCGTGGGGGTAAACTCTGCCGGCCTCTTCTCCTGCAGAACGGTGGGGTTCCCACTGGGGACGGTGGCTTTTCTGCCCATGAGGGGCACCATCTCTTTGGGGTGGGCATTCATGGCTAAAACGTAATCACAGCACGGATGTTGGAGCTGAGAAGGCACGGAGGAGCTTCAGAGGATTCAGACCAGGCTGACGCCGTCTCGTTTTAAATGGGACAAAAACAACTGGACTGTCTTGTTTCAAATGGTACGTCTGGTCAGCCTAATCCAGAACCCCTGTGGCACCATGTGGCCCCTCTTCACACCCTCTGGGATGGGGCACCAACCCTCCCCAGGGACAGGGAGTCCGTCTCCACAGCTTCCCGTCTCCCGGCCCCTGCGGGTCTCAGCAGAGCCCAGCAGAACTTCCAGGGAGCGACCACCACACCCCGAGCCTCTCCCCAAACATCAGCCCCACCAGCCCCCAGGTGAACGCTTGAGAATGAGCCCTGCTCTCTCGGTGCTCCCCTCAGAGTCGTGTTCAGTGCCGTCCTTGGCAGAGCAGGACCTGTTACCTCCTTGCTCTGGACACTGTGCTCCTAATCGCCCAGCTTCAGCCCCTCTGGTCTTTGGGTTTCTCGGCACCCCCCGTCTCTGCAGCTAACACACTGGTCACCCCTCCCCCAGGGGCGGAGGAGGCAGCCCCCCTCAGTCCAGACCTGCTACTGGTGCTCAGTATGGCTGGATCCCGTGCTGGGAGGGAGAAGCTGGAGAGAGGGACTGAGGTCCTCTGAGGAGACTGCGTGGGGGGAGGAAGGGCAATCCAGGCAGAGGGGACAGCCTGAGCAATGGCCAGGGCTCAAGAACCTTGAGTGACCGGCAAGGAGCTGGTGTGCTGGACAGCCTGGGGCCGCTCATGGGGCGCCTGGGCAGTGACAGGGTTGGGAGTAGGTTGGGCCGAGTTGTGAGGGCCTAGAACACAGGTCAGCAGGCATGGCGGCTCCGCAGGGCAGTGGGGGACACAGGAGGGCTTCGGGTCACCTAGGGGAGTGCAGGCTGTGGGCGGGGTAGAGAGGCGAGAAGCCAGGGGACCAGCAGGGGACTGCTGTGGGACCGTCAGGATGGGGTGGGGGAGCTGGCTCCATAGGATGAGCTGTGGGGGGGTGCTGTGTGCACAGGAGGTGGCTCTGCAGTTCATGGGGGTCGTGCTCAGCGTGAGCGGTCCTCAGCGTCCTGGGATGGGGGTGGGGGCAGGCCGTAATCCTGTAAGAGGAGCCCAGCTGGGTGCGTGGAGCTGAGGCCACTGGTGGTCCTGCCCCGAATAAGAAAGCTTCCTGAAGGAGGTCTGGAGCAGGTTGTCATCAGACTGGCATAAGATTTAGAAATGGGACAGCTCCCCACCCCCCACACACACACACATTCACACTAGCAGTGAGCAGTCTTGGGAGGGGACGGGTCACTCGGGGGAGGCCTTTGGCCCTGGAATATCGGCATCTTGAGGCAGAGGCTCTGAGAAGGGGCCTCAAGGCCAGACGGGTGGAGCAGCCCATCAAGAGAGAATCATACACAGCTAGAGGCACAAAAGTGAAGGCCAAGAGTGAAGGAAACGGATGGAAGGGATGTCTCTCACCCCTACCTTGGCCTCTGTTTTCCCTTCTGAGAAATGGGCTGAATGGTCCCCAAGGACCCTTGTCTCTCAGCCATGGCAGCAGGTTGCTCACCCTGTCTGGCCTGGGCCTGTGAACGTGGGCCAGTCCTGGCAGCCGGGGCAGGAGAGGGTCAGGGAAACTCCGGACTGGGGCTGAGGGAGCTGTAATTAGCTCCCTGAGTCACCTTGTGAGTCCTGCATTCTCCCTGGGTTCTCCCTCCCAGCCCCAGCATCCCTCTCTCTGAACCTGCTTCCTACCCCAGAAAGAGGGAGGTTGTGTCTCCCAAGCCCTAACACTGACTAGAACGGCCTTTCCTGGGAGATGGGCCAGACCCACAGCCACAGGGAGCCCCCACACCTGCTGGCCCAGCACCTTGGGATGCCTGGACCCTGTCCCTCTCCAGCTTTGGGGCCCGCTGGGGAACACAGGAGCCTCTCCTCTGGCCCTGGGCAGCTGTAGTTCTCCCTCCGCCGGATCCCAAACCTCAGGGAAGGGTTCCTGGGTCCATGAGAGCCTGTCCTCTCACACACTCCTCGTGGCCAAGAGCTCACATCTAGCTTTGCTTCCGTTGCTGGAGGCCCATGCTTCCTCCCAACCCTCCCCCCAAGTGCTATCAACACAGTGCAAGCATGGCCCAGGGAACCCCTTAGGTGCTCTCACTGGGCTCACCGGAAGCCTCGAAAGGCACCTGTGTGGAGACTCACCTGGTGAGGCCCGGGTGGTGGAGGCTGCCCTTGCTCTGAGATCACCGCATGTCCCGGGCCCAAGGCCCCCCAGAGGGACTGTGGCTGAGGCGGCAGGAGGCTCTCATCACAGGCAAAGTGATGGGTGGAATGAAGCTCCAGAGGCAGAACTGGATGGGCCACCTGCCCTCCGCACCAGGCAGGCCACACCCACCAGCCGCAGCTGCAGTGCCCGGCCGCCCACGTGCCCTGCCTGAGTCACCCCCACGCCCACAAGGTGGCCTCACCCTGACCCAGGAGAACCCGGACAGGCAGCAGATGCCAAGGCCAAAGTTCCGGTCCCAACTCTTCCCTCTCTTGTATTAGATGCTTCCCATCGTGGGCCTCAGTGTTCCCAACTGGGGAATGGGAATCATAATGCCTACTTCCCAAGGTGCTATGAGGAATCAAAGAGATCCCGCTGGTGGGCGGGCCTAATAAACAGTCAAGTGTTCTGCCCTGACCCCTGGGAGACAAGGCCACAGCCGAGGAGGACTGGCCTGGGTGACTCCAAGGCTTAGTGTCCACACCCTTCGGAGGGAATCAGGTCCCCTCAGAAACACAAGTCTCCATGCAATGCACCCACAAGAAATTATGCACCACGGACCTTGGTGCAAGACAGCCTCCTCCATTTCTGGCTGTACGACCCTGGACAAGTCATTGTCCCAAGCCTCAGTTTCCTCATGTGTAAAATGTGCATAATAAAACCACCTTGCCTTGAGTTACTATGGGGATTAAATGGGAGAACACATAGAAAGGGCTAGAACGAAGCCCAGAGAACAGAAAGCACTCAATTAAGGTGACAGCTACTAGCTATTATCGTTTTTGTCATACTGATTCATTCTCCTAGTAACACCCCCAGCCACCTGCCTCCAAGGCCACGGCACCAGGGAAGGCCTTATGTCCTCCCTTCAGCTCAGGCCACAACTGTGAACAGGGCGGAGCAAGGCCGGGGTGGCTGGCCTGCCTCCACGTCACTCAGGAACCACACACCTATTCCCCCAGGCAAGATGGGACTGGGACTGAACAGGAAGTCTTCCGACAGGGATGGCACTGGTGGCTGATGCAGCAGGGACTTCCCTGACTGCCATGGGGCAAGCACCTTGATTCCTTATCAGCACGGCCTGCCAGGCCTAGAAAGAGGCAGGAGGCAGGGACAGGCTTCTGACTGCAGGCCCTGTGGCTGGGAAGGGGCAGAAAACCCGGTTTGGGGGTGACAGGCCTCAGGTGTGGGTGATGGAAGGGGATACTTTTGCTGTCTCAGTCAAGGGGGTCCTGCAATTGTCACGCACACAATTCAAAATCTCATCACTGCCCCAAACTCCACGTTAAAACTCAGTCTTGCCTGTTTTTCGTGGCACCACAGAGGTGGTCAGCTGCTTCAGGATGAAGCTGAACATCTCCTTCTCAGCCACTGGCTGCGAGAAACTCATTAGATGATGAACACAAACTTCACACCTTTTATAGGAAGCATAAAGCCACGGTAGTTGCTGCTGATGCTCTGGGTGAAGAATAGAATAAAACGCCAAACAAGGTTTCCCCGTGAATCAGGGTGCCTTGACCTATGGCCGTGTCCACCTGCTACTGAGTAAGAGGCATTCCTGTTAGAGACCAAGGAAGTTTGGAGAAAGAAAGCACAGATCTGTTCAGGGTGGCATCGCAGATGCCAATCTGAGTGTTCTCAACTCGGTCACGGTATAAAAAGGAGAGAAAGAAATTCCTGGTCTCACTGATACTACTACCAGAGAACGGGGCCCTTCTCCGCGCGGGGTCCAGGTTCCTGGTATCTTGAGCAAAGAACAGAACGAGACACACACCAAAGCGTAGAGGTGAAACAACATGATAGTTTATTAGAAGGAAAATAAGGTGAAACAAAGTGATGGTTTATTCAAAGGGAAAGTCCACCTCTAAGAGGTAGGAGGGGCCCGAGCAAGAGAGTATAGCTCAATGGTCCCAATTAAGGAGGCTTTGGTAGGTTATTCTCTTCGGTTGTAAGGGGTTATGCCTGTCTGGGTGTGAGACCTTTGATTGGCCTCTTTGATTGACAGGGGGACTTATGTCGTCTCTTCTTACTGCACAGGCGTATCAGACCAGTCGGTCGTGCCGTGTGTATGTGTGAGGCGGTGAAGCATGTTAGGATGTTGGCGGGGGTCGGGGGTGTCTGTACAGAGATTGCATTTGTCTTTGCAGCTGGCCAAGCTCAGAAAAACTTGTGTCCCAAGGTCAGGGCTACTGTTCCAAGAAGTGGCACCACTAACCCTACCAACTCTTGGATTTTGCAGTTCAGCTAAACTTGGTTTTTGTTAAGCCCCCTCAAGCTCGTTTTTGTTAACGCTTTCCCTATCTCTAATTGCCTGCCTCATCTTCCCCCTCAGAGACGTGATCCCCATAAATCTTTATGGGAAGTTGAGGGACTGGACGTCTCTTCTCCTGTGTTGACTTCCTGCTGATAATGCTCGTTGTCCCTACCTATTGGGGATTCATGGAAGTTGTACCCTATCTGATCTAAAAGGGGGAAGGGGTCTCGAGATCTCCCTCAGCAACCGTATTGACTTTTTTGGTCGGGATGGGCTGGAAGCTTTGCTGGGGTGTCATTTGTATCTCATTAGCCCTTAGATGAGGAGAAATAGATTTAGTTAATAGATTTAAAAGCATTGGCCTGAGAAGCAGCCCTCAAAGCAATGAGCTAAAGTCTAGCATGCACAGCTAACTAAAGTTTTGCCAGTACAAATCACAAATTTTAGGAGGAAGCCAGGGCAAAGGATATCCATAGAGATCCAGGTTCACAAGAGGAGCTAAGGAATTAGGTAAGAGGGGACCACAAATCCCTAGAGAGATTCTTTCGTTTGGCCCATGTCAGTACTACTGTGCCTCATTGCCTGGGACCCAAAAGAGCTAGCAGAATTGGCAAACTTTTCAGTATCTCAAGGAGATGATGTCTGCCAATATGTTGTGAGAAAGCCCTTAAACAAAGAAGGTGAGAAGCCTAGAACCAAAGCACCCAGAGTCCAGCATCCTGTCACTCCACATGTCCTGCAGCACAAACATCAGCCTATTGCTCTGAAGAAACAGAGAACTATGGAAAAGGCTGCAGAACATGCTAAAGGTTTAGCCAAGTGAATGAAGAAGGCCAAAGAAAATCGCCAGGAACAGACTGCCGAGAGACACAGGCTGTTGGTCCCCTCCAAGAACTTCCACCTGGAAGTCTAAGTCCAGTCAAAAATGAGATTTTCTAAGAGTAACGAATAATGAATAAATCAGATGACATCAAAACATTAATTTAAAAAGCCCAACCTTGGATCAGGCGTAATCCTCCCTGTCACTCAGTTAATTGCCCCTCCTAACTGAGCCCCTCCTCCCTCCCCTCTCTTAGCTTGCTTCTGATTGCCTGAGAAACCTGGCAGCCAGGTGATAGCACACTTTCTCAGAGGCCAGGCTGGAGCCACTTAGAAAGGCCCATCTCCCACCCGAAGGCACACACTTTGCCCAGCAAGGCGTAAGGGGAGGCCCCTGTCCTGTGCGTGGGGGTGGGGCCAGGTCTCCAGGCACGCACATGGAGACTGCACCGCCAGCCCCTGGGGTCGTCTACCTTCCATCCCATGTAATCCAACACATGGCAAGAGCCCAGGTGGCACACAAGGCAGGGGAGCCTGGGGCCAGCGCAGGATTTAGGACTGGAGAAGGTGGTCTCCAACTGCCGGGAGCTGTGGAGCCCTGACCCCACTGGGCAGATTATAAGAGCAAAGAGGACGCAGACCACCAAGGAGGGAGGAAGTCCCTCTAGTGGTGAAGTTGTGACGGGTTGGGAATGGGTTGGACTTGGAGGGTGCCCGGAGCAGGGACTCGGAGGCCGGAGACCCCAGACGGTCAAGGACTGTGACATTTAAACTCAGTGTGCGTGTGTGGTGAGGGGACATCAGAGATGCTCTGCTGAGTCCGGCAGCAGCCTACTGAGTGGCCCCAGGTTACTGTGTCAGCCCTGACCCCTGTCCCAAAGCGCTCTGCTGGCCTAGCTTAAAGGGCACGGCCCGTAGGACCCCCTGGGCATGCTACCACCAACGTGGGCAGGCAGGGAACTGACCAGCTGGGCCCAGCCAGCACTTTATACCAACGGCAGCGCCTCTGCCCGTCTAAACCCCAGCTGCCCCTTGCCCCAGTGGGACTCCTGCCCTGTGCTTGGGGCCCACACAGCACAGTGGCACGAGGTGGGAGCTGGGAGACCTGCAGCCCCGCAGAACCCAGCGTCATCCACTAAGCCTTGGCCGCCTTCTGGGAGCCCTTTAGTGCTCATTCACAGTTGCCCCAAGCCTGGGCGGCTGGGAGGATTAACAATCTGCCCCCCACAATCCAGCTCCTTCTTCCTCAGTGCAGCTACGAGCCATGCTGTGTCCACTCCTCCTCAGTGACCTTGGCTCCCTCTCTGGCAGGGGATGGAACAAGCAGAACCCAAAGAGGCGCCATCCCAAGAGAGAACTTTCAAAGTGACTGTGCGTGTGGAGCAAAACAACGAGCCAGGGTGGGATGCAGGCAGCAAGAGAGAAAAGGCAGACTCTGGAATGCCTGCCCCAGCCCCGCTCCCCGGAGGCCTGAATTGCAGGCAGCCCCTAGATGCCTGCCAGCATACCTTGCATGTGCCCCCAACTCCCCAGACTGAGGTCAGAGCAGGAGCCTCAGTCAGCAGTGTCCATCTGCACCATGTCTGTCTGCTGTGGACTGTAGAACACCCCGTAGACAGACGACATGCCAAGCGGGCACAGAGCAGAACCCCCTCCTATCTCCTTGCACCTCCCAAAGATAGAGAAGCTGTCTTTGTGGGATGGGGGGCACAGAGGGGCTGACCCCTTGACCCACGCTAGGAAACACCAGGCTTGGTGCAGTGAGGAGGGAGGGGAGCCAGGCAGAACTCCATCAGCTGCTCGGGCCCATCAGCCAGTGGTCAGAAGAGGGTCCGTCTACGTCCTGGCAGCCACAGCTGTCCCTGGGAGAGGTCGTGACCTGTGATCGATCATTTTACAAAGGAACACCAACAAGACTTCCAGCTCTGAGTCATTTTGAAATTGATCCAATTGACAGAAACTTGCAATATCTCACATCTACACGACACTTGCTGAGGAAGGCCAACCAGTAAAGCAAGGGGTCCTAGGCCCACAAGAGGAGGGGAGAAGCCCTCACGTCTCCCTTCTGGCCCTGCAGGGGCTAGTACGCCCTGCCCGTGCTCTGCCAGGCAGTCCAGCTTCGCAGTTCCGTTCTGGGCTTTGGAATCAGACTGCCGACTCTGTTTACTGGCCGTGTAACCTTACTAACTGTCCCAGCCTTGTTTTTCTCATCTATAAAATCAAGCTAATGATAGCTTCTCCTAGGCTGTTAGAAGGCTTGAAGGATAACGCAAACTGAGCACTTTGCATAAACACTCCATACGTGCTGGGCATCGCTGTCCCTCCTCTGTGCTCATTTGCCGTGACCAGACTTTGCAGGCTATTCAGTCTCTGCTGCAACTACTTAATTCTGCATTGCAGCACGAAAGCAGTCACAGACGGTACAGAAATGAATGGCCACATTGCGTTCCAATAAGAATTTGTTTACAAAAGCAGGTGAGAGGCCGGATGTGGCCCGTGGCCCATAGTTTGCTGTGTATGATAGGTGTATGCCCAAAGTACTGCCCTCACCCACGGGTAATAACTAAAGGGTGACCAGAGACTCCTGGCCATGTGGGGTAGTCCACGTGTGCACACACACGCACACACATACACACGTGTACACACACACACACACACACACAGATGCACAGAGCCAAGTAGCTATGCCAGCCCAATGACTGGCACGAAGTTCACACTTGATGTGATATATCTGATTTTTGTCCAGAAAAAAACCCCAGCCATAAATGTCTCTGTTTTCCATATTGCATGGCTGGATACCTTCTGGACAACCCTCATGTGTATGTGTGTGTGTGTGTGTGTGTGTGTGTGTGTGTGTGTGTACACACATATGCGCATACATGTATGTGTGTATAGGTGTGTATACATACGTGTGCATGCATATGTGTGTAAGTGTGTACATGTGTGTGCGCGTGTGTGTATGTGCGTATGTGTGTGTGAGTGTGTATACATATGTGTGTGCACATATGTGCATACATGTGTATGTGTTCGTGTGTGTATGCACACATGTGCGTGCATATGTATGTAAGTGTGTACATGTGTGTGTACGTGTGTGCGTATGTGTATGTAAGTGTGTATACATATGTGTGTACATGTGTGTGTGTGTGTATTTATTTACTTGATGGACAACAGGATGGAAGGAGGTGGATGTATGTACCACTGCAGAGGGGGCAGGTCTATGATCACTACAAGTGGAAGATCATTAAAAAATTCTTGCCACAAGGTTTTGGGACATGGTTCTATACTTTATTTGAACAGCAATAAAGCTAATATTTTTGGAACTGTCACCTATCATGGAAGAATAAAGCCACTCAGAGAAAAAACACCTATTCTGGCCGAGCTGGGAATGGGGCCAGTTTCCCCCACCTTCTCTGAGGAATGAACCACCTCACCCCCAGACTGCTCTGGACAGGGGAGACAGTACGCACCATACAGAGAAGACTGGCATTTTACATCAAAGGAACTCTTTTGTTCTAAAAGGTGTTTTCCTGGGCTTCATTTACATTTACTCCCAGCAATATAAAATTGAAGAAGACAGGGGCATCACATATGTCAAAGAGATTTATCATTCATAATGTTTAATAAAGTCAGCAAGATCCTTTCCCGTTAGCAGGTCCACTTGGGCACAGTAAGGGTTGGATGAGTATCTCTTCCCATGCACCCAATCGTACTTCCCATAGCTTGTCCAGTGCAGTCTAGGAAAGTTCCAAGGCAGGTGCAGACCGAGCCAGGCTGCTAAGAGAGCACGGATATTCCCTACACGGACCCCAGGGGCAGGGTGCTATCCTAAGGCCCACAGTGTTGAAAGCACCCTGTGGGGGTCCCTCACTTCTCTCCAAAAGTAGCAGGATACTTGAAGACCTCAGCATCTTCTGGCTTGAGGGACCCTGCAAAATGCTTTAGATGAACTTCTTCAGGCTGGGCAGGCTGCCTTTCTCGAGTACTTGCTTCTCTTAAAAGGGGAACCAGGGCAAAGTTCTTCCAATTTCTCCCTGTAACTGAAGGGTAAGACATCATTACTGCCTTGAATACAGCAAAACAATAATAAATGCTCATTTCTTGGACTTACCAATCTCCAGATAAAAGAGGACAAGCATGTCAGTTCTTCCTGAGACACCCAGATCAGTGCATTTCCTCTTCCCTCAGCTGTTCAAGGGGCCTCACTCACTCTGGCAGCTCCTTAAATTCTTTCCCTCAGCCCACCCTGACTTGCTTGTGGCCTCATGAGGGTGCATTACTTGACTGTCTTGCCTCCTTTTCCTCTGTGGGATGGAAAGTTGGTCTCCACAGAGCAACACTTTGGCCTGCCTCATGAATGGCTGCATATTGAGTCAGGTACAAGGTGATGAACACCAGCCAAAGAATCGGGATTTGTGGTCCAGGTTGCATGAGGGCATAGCATATTGAGAACAATGCCGACACTGGTCTTGAATGGGGATCTCATGTGTGGCCTGTAGTTCCAGGTATCTCCTGAGGAAGATTCAGTTGTCACCCTCCTAGCCACCTCCAACCCCTGACCACTTCAGAGAAAGGACAGGAAGGAAGGGAAGCTGTGGGTGCTCTCCTTCCATTTGTCAGAGCCCTGGTCAGCCAAGCCCTCTTACTGGCCACACCTCCACCCTCAGGCCACCCTTTAGGCCCCTCTACTGGTGTCCAATGCTGACCAGATCTCAAAGGCACCAGGAATGCTAGAGCCTGGGCCCACCATGATCACTCCAGCTGCATTCTCCAGATCCAGGTGTTTACCCAAGTCCCACAGGCTGGCACGGCCTGTCCCCCAACATCAGTCTGTCACCAACCAAATACCAATTGCTGAAGGAGGATCCCTCAGGCAACCCAGGCATAGAAGTGAGAGGGTGCTATAGGAGATAGGCTGCTCACTGAGACACCATCTTCTGGCTGGTGGGCTGGTTGGGTGGTTGGGACACCCATCCTCAGGGACTGCTTAGCCTAGCTCCAGCTCCAGGGCCTCAAAGGAGGTATGGGGTTGCCAGTGCCCACTTCCTACAGTCCTCATGCCCAGACCCCCTCATGTGTTCTCCTTGCTTCAGCTACTGACCGTTTTTCTTTCCTGGCCTTCCTTGCATTCTCTCACCCCTTCCCAATCACACATACCATGTTGACTGGGAGACATCCTGGCTGTTGGAATTATCTGATTATTCATACTGGAGTTTTCACTGTTACAAAGTTGTGTGGGAAAGTAAAACCCTCAGGAAATATTTGCTAAGCAAGTATGAAATCAGGGAGCCTCTGACCTTCCTCCACCCCCACCCCAATAAACATGAATCTGTATATCCCTGCCACCCCAGGTCAATGTCTTTGTTAACATCACAGTGAATGTAGAATTGTAAACAGGCAACAATGTCATGCAAACATAATGCAAATCGACTACAAGATGAAATAGCAGATCTTGTAAAATATGTGAGATTTCATGAAATCAGTAAGAATGATGTTGGAAAACTGCTCAAATTACATGCAAAGCCATCTTCAAATGGCTCTGTGACAAAGTAGAGCAGTTAACAATTGAAAAAGCGATCATCGTAAGTATAATATTATGAAATGACACAGGGAGTACTGCTAATGAGACTCATGGTGAAATTAGAGGATTGCAGGAGGCTCTTGGGAAAACAGATGAAGCCCTTGAGTAGTTTTCCAAAAGTAAACCTCTTGAGAAAATAGAGTTCCACTTCCAGCTCTGATGGAGTATCTAGTATTGGGCTCGCCATCCTGCTGTAAACAATCAGAGAACTGGATAAAATATGTGCAGCAAATACATGCATGCCCTCTGTTTTTAGGCAGAGGGCAATGGGCAGTGAGAAACTGCAATTGCTGAAAGAAGTGACATTCACGAAGTGAGTCCCATGATCACTCTGGTGTTTCACTTAGGGACAAGGTCTCTGACTACGGTGCACTGAGCTGGAATCCAAGCAAAGTGTGGCAGTGCCTCTGAGCTAAGGAAGAAGAGATCAGCTGAAGCAGATCAGCTGGGCAGCTGGAGCAGAATCTGTGGAACAGGACACAGAAGAGGAAGAAGGGAGGTGGTCCAGAAGTTTTGGGGGTGGGGTTCCCCCAAGTCCTTGACCGAGAGAGCTGAGCTGTGATCGCACAGGGTGAGACTGCATGAGGCTTATCAGAGAGTGGCCACAATGAGGTTGAAAGTGCAACAGAGATGCTAGACACTGGACAGTACCAAAGGATATTGTAGGTCCAGCTCAGCCAGAATAGAGACACTTCCTTCACACCCTTTCTCCACGATGAGGATAAAGCTAAAACACCAGAAATGCCCTATTTACTCTACATGCCCTAGAGTAGGATCTACTCAAAACCCAACCAACAAAGCCTAAAATCAAGCCCTGACAAGATCCTCAGTGGAAAGTTGGAGGCTGAGTCCCACAAGTTTGATGAGATTGGCAAATACCTTGGACTGTCCACAGATCTACCATAGTAAAGCTTAACATTAGCCTACAAAAGTTCAAGGTGATTCATCAATAATGGAACTACCAACTAAAACTAAAATCCTATCAAGTGTCTCTACAATATATAATCCACAATGCCCAGTATACAATTAAAAGTTACTAAATATGCAAAGAAACAGGGAAATGTGACTCACGGTCAGAAAACCAGAACAACAGTCAATAGAAACTGATCCCAAGATGGCCCAGAGGTTAGATTTAGCAGATTTAGCAGGCAGAGAATTTAAAGCAGCTAGTATAAATATCTTCAAAGAACCAAAGGAACATATGGTCTTAATGAGGAAACAGTTAAGGAATCTCAGGAGAGAAATGGAAACTATAAAAAAGAGCCAAGTATAAATTCTAAAACAAAATAGCACAATAGTTGGAATGTAATATTCACTGGATGGACTTAATAGCTGTTTAGAGAGGATCAGTGAACTTAAAAACAGACTAATAGAAATTATCAACTTTGAGAAACAGAAAAAAAAAAGAGAAAAAAAGAACAAAACATCAAACACCTATGGCACCACATCAGATGGTCTAACATACATATAATTGGGGTCCCAAAAGGAGACTATAGGGAGAATAAAGCAAAATATACATAGTTCCCCAATTTGATGAAACATATTGATATGCAAATCCAAGACAGATTCTAAGCAAATTCTAAACCCTAAGCAGGATAAGACCAAAGAAAACCGTACTTAAGCATATCTTAATCAAAGATGCTGAAAATCAGAAATAAAAAGAATATTTGGAAAGCAACCAGAGAAAAAGTGACACAATACAGACAAGAAAGCAACAATACAAATAATGAGTGACTTTTCATCAGAAATACGGAAGCCAGAAGACAATATAGAAACATATATTGTTAAAGTTCTCTAATTTTAAAAAGAAAACAAACCTGTTAAGTCAGAATTCTATATTCAATGAAAATATCCTTCAAACATGACTATGAACTTGACATTTTCAGGTAAACACAAAAAACTGATTTAAAACTAATCTATACAGTAAGTCCTCACTTAACATTGTTGTCAACAGGTTCTGTGAGTTTAAGTGAAACAATGTAGAACAAAACCAGTTTCACCAAAGGTTAATTGATATACACAAGTGTTAAGTTCCTATGACATTGGATTTGGCAATGAGTCCTTGGATATGACATCAAAAGAACAGACAACAAGCAAGAAAGATAAAGTGGGCTTCTTTTGTACATCAAAGGACTCTATTAAGAAAGTAAAAAGACAACTCACAGAATAAGAGAAAATATTTGCCCATCATCTATCTGATTAAAGATTAATATCCTGAATAAATAAAGAATGCCTATGACTCAACAACAACAAAAAACAAATTTTAAAATGGCCAAAGGGCTTGAATAGGCATTTCTCCAAAGAATATCTATAAATGGCAAATAACATGAAAAGATATTCAAAATCATTAGTCATTAGGAAAATGAAAATCAAAACTGCAATGAGATACTACTTCACATTCATTAGGATGGCCACAATGAAATAACTAACTAAAATAACACGTTGGTGAGGATGTGGAACTCTCATGCGTTGCTGGTGGGAATGTAAAATGATGTAGCTGCCTTGGAAAAGAGTTTGGCAGTTCCCCAAAAAGGTAAACATGGGATCATTATATAATCCAGCAATTCTACTCCTACTCCAAAGACCTGAAGGCAGGGATTCAAAAACAAAAATTTAGGGGAGTTCCCTGGTGGAGTAGTGGCTAGGCTTCGGTGCTCTCACCACCACGGCCTGGGTTCGATCCCCACTCAGGGAAAACAACCAAAAAAAAAAATTTACACACCCATAGTCATAGCATTATTCACAATGGCCAAAAAGGTGGACATAATCCTAATGTCAATCAACGGATAAACGGATGAATAAAATGTGGTGTGCCGTGTACGTACAATGGAGAACTATGCACCCAGAGACAAAAGGACACATGTCGTATGATCCCACTTACAGGCAGTGCTTGGAACAGGCAAATGCATAGACACAGCCAGTAGAAGAGAGGCTACCGGGGTGGGGGTTGGGCCATGTAAATGGGGACCAATTGTTTAACGGGTCCGGAGTTTCTGTTTGGAATGACGAAAAAGTTTTGGAACTAGATAGTAGTAATGGTTGCACAACACTGTGGCTGTCATTAATTACACCGAACTGTACCCTTTAAAAAATAGTTAAAACAGCAAATTTTATGTCCTGGGTATTGTACCAATCTTCAAAAATAACTGAAACCAAAGAATTAGGGTGGGGTTGTAATCCTAATTCCAAATGTGCTCAACGTAAGCTAGGTTAGCTGCACTTTTAAGTAAACATCTTCCGTTAGACCTTTAACCTACTATCTGTTACATGTTTACCACCAACTAGTAAAGGGGTTACCAGTTAATGGCAGACATTCTGGTGGTGATTTTCCACAGGGCCTTCCGCTCAGGGTGTACCCTTTACTCCCCCGTCCCTCCCTCCTCCGCCTGCCCGATGAGCCCACACAACGTGGGTGTTCACATGTGCCGTTTGCGTCTGGGGAGAGAACACAGGACAGTTCACAGCGAGGCGCCCCGTCCAGGTGGCTGGTTGTGGGCTGAGCTGCTTCCTCTGGGCACTGAGAACAGCTGCCTGGGCCAGGGCGCTGGCAGAGCCGGCGTGCACGGGCACGCGGAGCAGTCAGTTGTGTAGGCATGCCTAAGAGCACACAAGGGTGCCCGGGACTGAGCGTGTACGGGTGTTTGACACTTGGGGCTGATCTAGTGCCAAGGCTGTGGGATGAGGAAGGTCTGCAAAGAGGGGGAGACGCCCAGGCTTCACCTGCCCCGAGTGCCATAGCACCCCTCCCCTCACACCTCACCTCTGCCTGAGCGCAGGGAGAAGCTCAGGGTGCGCTTGATGCCCTCGCAATTGCCTGGGTCTTCATTGATGATGCCCACATTGGTGTTCCAGGTGGTCCAGTTCACCTCATCTACCCTGCAGGGCGAGGAGACAGGGCAGCAAGGGGTTGACGGCCTAAGAGCCATGCCCAGCTTCCTAGGCCGAGGGCTTGGCCCCCCAGGCCAATCCCAAGGAACCTTTAGACCAGGATGGGGAGAGATAGCTGGGAGGCGGGGTGTAGGGGAGCAAGAGGGGATTGCCTTTTGGACACCATCCCTGATGATGTATTCTTTGACCGCACTATGGGGCCCAGGAACTTTAAATATTAGATTTCCTGGTCTGACCCTGATCACCAGGTGATCCCTTCTAGACACCTCATTTTCCAATATTTAATGTCTGGGTCCCACCAGCTGAGATCTAAGGTGGCCCCCTATGCCCACAGCTGAGCACTGGGGCAGCCCCTATACCTACAGCTGGCCTTGGGAGAGTCCCCCATCTCATGACTGGCCCCAAGAGGTCCTGAGGCAGGCTTCCGTGTGCACAGTTGGCTCCAGGTGGGTCCCGCATGCTCACACTGAGCCCGAGAATGGCCCATGCCCACAGGTGAGTGCTGAGACAAGTCTCTGTACCCACAGTTGGCTCTGGGTGGGTCCCCGACACCCATAGCTGAGCCCCTGAGCTCCCCAGGCTTGTACATTACCTGAAACACCACCTGTAGTCATCCTTGCCATCAGGTGTATACCCCACCTGCAACAGCTTGCCTGAGCGGAAGGCCTTCCTCATACACTTAAGGAAGCTCTTCTCTGTGTCCAGGATGGTGATGGCTCTCTGTGGGAAGTCACAAAGGACATGGGGGCAGAGGATCACCCATGCCTGCTAGTGCTGGCTGCCAAGATCTCCAGTCTGTCCCAGGCCCAGTGCCTCTGAGCAGGACCTTCAGGGCCCTCAACACCAAGCTTTTTTCTACAGCCAGGTGGACACACACTACATGGAAGGAGCTCAGCCCACCCAGCCCCAGACCTGCCCAGGCACTGCTGATGAGTGGTATGGAGGGTACCAGCCCTGGACCCTTCCTGAGGAGCTCACAAAGCAGTAACATAGTGGTTCAGAGCAAGGGCTCAGGCTTGAGACCACTTGGGCTGACTCCTGGCTGCCCTGGACATAGACACCTAGCTTCTCTATCCTTCAGTGTCTTCATCCAAAAAAGAGGATACTGTTAATACTTACTTTATAGCATTGTTGTGAGGATTAAATAAAACCTACAAGACACTTAGAACAGTACCTGGCACAGAGTCAGTGCTACTTAATAAGAATAGTCCTTTTATTATTAGCTGGGGAGGCAGACATGGACCTGATGGCTCAAAAATGCAGCTGTCGTGGCCTGCCCCATATTAGCTGCTCCCCGAGTTAGGTCGCAGGTGCCCACCATAGCAGGTTCCTCTGAGATGGGCATGGATGGGGTTGAGCCCTCCGCCTCCTTCCCCGGGGACAAACACAGTGTGGGTGAAACCAGCTAATGATACTGGAAAACCTCACAGGAGGAGCCAGACAGGAGTTGACTGGGGAGATGCTGCTGCTTGATTACCCCGGGCCTGGCTGGGCTTTCTGTCCCCTCCTCAAACCCTGAAGGGGCCCATGTACCCAGCTGTGTTAAGCAGCAGACAGCAGCCAATGGCGTCCTGCTGGGGACATCCCACCAGTCGACCCACCTGCAGCTTCCAGATGTTCTTGCTCTCCTGTGCAATCTTGTTGACAGTCTCACCCATGAGGGCGATGAGCATGTTGAGCAGAAGGATGTAGGTGAGAATCACATAGGCCAGTAACAGGATGATGAAGACAGCCTTGAAGTCGTAGTTCTCGGTGAACTCTAGGTCGCCCATGCCGATGGTGAACTTGAAGAGCTCCAGACAGGTGGAGTACAGGCTGTTGTAGGAGCTGTCGGGTGGCCGGCAGCCGGGCCCCCGCCACCTGTGCGATGTGTGCTCGGCTGACACTGAGTCGTTCTTTCCATCCTCAATCAGTGTCACCACCGCTACAGGGCACAGGGAGGAAGGGGTGTGGCTGGATGGCAGCCAAGAGCCCAGGCCCCCTGACAGACTCACCCACCACCTCGGGATAGGTCTGCAGCAAGAACAAAGCTTGGCTATGCAGCACTTTGGTGTGAATCTTTTTAAGCACTCGCTTCTTCAAAACTATCAGGAAATTGTCTTCATACTGTTTTGTTACCATAAGAACTTTATCATCATCTACTAGGGAAAACGTTAAAATAAGTACACAAATCTACATGTACAATGTAAATACAGCTGGCTTTGTGCACTATGCAACCTACCTACCCATCCAGGTCAACCCTAAAACCTCATCCACTTTCTCAGTCACATGCTGTCTGCCTGTGCCCCTTAGAGGGTGGTCCAGAGCCAGCCCATGCCAGAACCACAAGTGTTCAGAGCAGAATGGCCTCCTGCGGCATTCTGCCCTCTTCTGTGGGAAACGTAATCTGGAGCCTGAGAGTTTCTGCAGCTGCTATGCCCCATGGTTACTGCATACCCAATATCCACTAACCTACTTGGCCTAATCCCTTCCTGTGGTCACTGATAAGCAGACCTTCAGATCAGGGGCCTGAGCCCACTGTGGTCCCTGTCAGTCCAAGCTCCTAGTCAAAGCTGCCCTTGACTTCCAGACACAGATGCCACAATAGGCTGTAGGCAGGGACAGGAGAGGGTGTGCCATGGGAACCACATACATGCAGGACTCTGATGAGGATCAAAGTACAGCCAGGTGCTCAAAAAATTATGTGGATGTGTCGAAAAGCCACAGGAACCAGGTTGAAGGGGCTCCCAATGATGAATTCTCAGTAGGCTGACCAGATGTCCTGTTTTAAATGTACAACAGCCCTATCCTGTTGCAAACAGTACATCTGGTCGGCCTACTGACACCGTGAATTTTGCCCAGTGAGGCTAGGCTGACCAGGCATACCATTTGAAACGGGACAGGACTGCTGTTTTCTGTCCTGTTTAAAACAGGACGTCTGGTCAGCCTCTTCTCAGGCAATTTGAGCATCAAAATAGATGACAGTAAGGAGTCATAACCCATTTAACAAAGTGAGAATCCATGAGAAAACAAAAACAGGAAAGGAATCTATGAAGCTATTTTTATGTAAATAAATAAATGTGGGAGAATGGAAAGCTTATTCCTACAGTAGAATCCCAGCAAATAAATACAGAAGGGACGATGGAGGTAGAAAATCATCATCGGACCACCAGTAGGGTTGGGCGACTCAGCTGCAAATAATCCATCAGTGGATGCTAAAATGATTGGGTGAAAATGCGATGAGAAACAGGATGTTTACATAGCCTCAAAGCATCTCCTCACAAATTACTTATTAAGCACAAAGGGAAAGATAGTAACTGGACAGTGGAGAAATCTGGCAGACCCACCCAAACCAAATAATCCAGTTAACATCAACCACAAATGGGACAGAAAGACACTGTGGAGCTCCCGATGTAATGCACTATGGAAGACACACATCCCGTCCTTGATATTCTGGCCAAAAAGGGCACATCTGAGTCTCATCGTGAGAAAACATCAGACAGACCCCAATTGAGAGACATTGTAAAAACTGGCCTTGACTCATTTAAAAAGTTAAGGTTGCAAAAAGCAATGAGAGACGAAGGAACTGCTCCAGATTGAAGGAGACTATAGAGGCGCGACCACTGAGTACAACGCGAGATCTAGGCTTTTTGTTTCCATAAAAGACATTGTTTGGGCGATGGGTGAAATTTGAAAAAGGCTGGTAGAGGAGCCAATAGTACTGTATTGATGTTAATTTCCTGATTTTGATCATTATACTGTGTTTATGTGAGAGAATGTCCTTGTTTTTTAGGAAGTACACACTGAAATATTTAGTGGTAAAGGGCTGGTCACGGGTAATCATAAAAAACTTATTCTCAGTTTTTAAAAAGTGTGTGGTGGAGGGAGGGTATAACAGAGAAAAGAAAGTAATAAAAATGTGGTAAAATTTGGGCAATCTGGGAATTATTTGTACTATTCTTGCAACTTACCTGTAAGCCTAAAATAATGTCAAATTTAAAGTTCTCTTTAAGAAAACTTAGACCAAGTGGCAAGCAGCACTTCCTATCTCAAAAATTACTGAAAACACTTTATAAAAAACATTTTCAGGTTCTCCCGCTCCTTTCAGTGTGTTCTTTGCCCATCCACGCTGCCATCTGCAGACACTGGGCCCCTCCCTACCCACCCCTACAGAGTCCTGGGAAGCTGTGGGGAGCAGGAGCCCTTCCCCCACAAGTCCTGACCAAGCCCATTACCTGTGGAAAACCCGAACAAGAAAACAAGGTAGACGAACATGAAGCGACACAGGTCTCTCAGGATCATCTGCAGGAGAGAGCAGGCCGTCAGAACCAAGGCCAGGCCCAGGCAGGTAAGGGCCAGGATTGTGTCAGCCTAGAGGTTATTCTTGAGCCCAAGTGGAATCGAAGAACATACATGAGGGTTTTGTTTGGTAGTTTGCAGCTCAGGTGTTATGAGGGTGTCACCCACAACTCCCGCCATGGTCTTTGTTCTGGTGGGAGAGGGGGCCTGGATGTAGGAGGAGCCAAGTTTTAGGGGAGCGCTTAAACCTGAGTCAAAGTCAGGATGCCTGATTCTAGGGGGAAATTAGCTGGAAAAGTGGTCTTGAACTAAACTGGCACCTCCCCAGACAATACAGAGAGGATGGATAGGGTTTGGGGACCAGGTCCCACACACCCATGAGGTAAATGGGCTCTGTGGAGGATCCACTCGGGCTCTGCACCCACCTTCTCGATCATGACAGCATAGATGCCCATCTGCTGGAAGCCGCGGGTGTAGTACAGCATGTTGGTCCAGCCCATGGCCAGGGAGAACACCATGGAGGCCACATACTCCTTGAGGTGGCAGAAGTACAGCACCACAGTCCCCAGCATGAACAGTGACTGCACAAAGCTGCGGGTGGTGGGACAGGAAGCTCTGCCTAAGATCACATGGGAGGTCTGGCACCCCCACAGACAGGAAGACCCCAGCTGCCTGGGCTTCTCAGAGGCACGGATACAGGCTGAGGTGGGAGCTCGGGCTGGCTGCCCTGACTCCTGTATCCCATGATCCTCAGTGGGAGCAGCATTGTCCCCAAGGGGGCAAATATTGGTTGGGGGGGTGGTGGTGTGCAATATCTTATTCTCTATATACATAAAGTACAGATGTAAATACACACACAACTGTATAGTATACTTATGGTATTAAAATTTCATGGAAAAAATTGTCTAAAAACTCAATAATGAAAAATAAGGCTGAGAAACACTGCTTTAACCCCAATAACCTTCCTGCCTCATCCTCAGGGAAACAGCTTCATGGGCAACAGAGAACCTAGGAGGACTTAGGCCCATGAGGAGCGACAAGCCATGCTCTCCTAGGAAACCACAGATAAAGCTTGCTGGTCGCACACTCAAACTCAGGAGTAGAGCCAGAGAAAATGTCCTTCAGCTCTTTAGTCCAATGGGGCTGTCCAAATCAGAGCCCTAAATAGGATGGGGGTCATCTGGATGATCCTGTAACAAGGTCTGCTTGGCAGTCCCTTCTTTACTTATTTGTCCAAGCCTCGTTGTTCAGCATGGACTCCTTCTGAGAGTCCCCCCAGTTGCATTAACACTGCAGACCACACTGACCACCTCACCTCCCACTTGCATGAGAGAATCCAGCAAAAAGCTGCCACTGGCTGATGTGAGTCTATTGAAAACTGCAGTCATGAAACTGGCTCATCAATTGGAGTTCTGTTGCAAAGAAAAACCTCTGCATTTGCAGAACCCTGGCCAAAATAAGAACTGATGCCAGTTGAAATACGGAAAGGGTCGCCTTGTGTGGCAAATGGAGTACCCCCATATAAATTTTGGAAGTGGGAAGCAATGGACAAGTGAAAACTGAATTAGCAGACCCAAGAAAGGCAAATCTGAATTGTAGTGGGGAAAGCTGAGAACCAAGTCTTTTGTTCAAGGACCTCTAAAGGCTAAGGGACCTCTGGAGAGGAGGTGAAGAGGGACTTAAAAGAAGGAAGAGTGGAGGTTTTATCTCTGAAAAGGATGAAAGAGAGGGAGGGTCTTTGGACCCAGTTTTATCAAATACCAGTGAAAACACCAGTAATTTACCAAAAATAGGAGATTATATGACTTTTATACAATAGACATTACAGAAAGCCTTCTTTTCCACTAGGCTCTCAGAAAGGTGGAAGCTAGACTTCTTCCCTCCAGGTAGAAGATTGAGAAGATGCAATAGACAGACTTTGGATATTCTTCAATAAATATTTTATCTAGACCAGCCTAAAGGGGAGCTCTAAATTGATAAGCCCCATTCACACATCAAGAGCTTCCAACCAGGTCTTTAGTCCACCACTCCTACTCATGAGCCAACATCCAAGATTTCCAGATATCCTGAGGATAGTTTCTAATGTGACAGAGAGAACAAAACAAGCAAATGGGAACCAACAACCTGAAGAAAACAAAAGTTGCAAAATAAAATAAATTTACCAAAAACTATCTTAATAGCTTTAAAGAGACAAAAGAAGATATTGCATCCATGAAACAAGAATAGAGTGCTATAAATAGGGAATAGGCAAAAAATCTTTTAAAGAACACTTAGAAATAAAAATGTGATATCACAAATAAAACTCAATAGAAGTATTGGAAATTCAAGTTGATTTGAACTTTCCTGGAAAAAAAAAAAAAAGCCAAAAAGAAAGAGCTAGAACACAAGTGAGAAAATATAAGAACTAGTTTAGGACTAGGTCAGGAGGCCTATATAAATCACAGAAGTTCCAGAAGAGAGATCAAGAAATAATTCAAGAAAATATACCAAAAATAAAGGACATAAATTTCTAGATTAAAGGAGCCCACTAAGTGCCCAGAACATTGAATAAAAACAAACCTAAATCAAGGTATAAGATTCAGAACACTAGGGGAAAAAAGAAGATATTATAGGTTTATAAAGAGAAAAATCAAGGCAGGTCTCAAAAGAGGATTCAGGATTAGAATGGCTTCGGACTTGTCATATATAATACTAGAAGTGAGGAAACAATGGAGAAATATCTTCAAATTTTAGGAAGAATTTTATACCCAACCAAATTATACCAATCAAATGTGAAGGTATAATAGAAATATTTTCAGATTTGCCAGATTTATAAGACATTTTACTCTTCCTTTTCCCATTATGTGGCTTCTTTCCTTAGTTAAGGATGTCCTCACCCCGCCCCCCAAAGGAAATAATCAGGAAAGAGGGATACATAATGTTCAGAAAATAAGAAATACAACTCAGCAGAGAAACAAAAAGGATCTCCAAAGTGCTACTGAAAAAGAGATGACACCTTGGAAGTATGAATACATATGTGAGCAACCTGACTCAAGAATCAGGCCTGGTAAGAGCTGTCATCACTGCGCCCTGTACTATTATACCATCTTTTTCACCAGAAGAAAATACTAAAGGATGTGCTCAAGTAAAACCAGGGGAAGAATCAAGAAAGAAACAGGAACTCTAACCTGGGAGGAAAGCAATGAGAATTCCAAGGCTGATAGCAAAGACAAGTCCCAGGATGACAGCTAAGCAGCAGAACCAGAGGGCAACGAGCCCAATTAGATAAAGAGGACAGTATTCCAGGTGACATCTCTCCAAAATAGAGGGGGGGAAGGGATCTGATCATGTAATTTATGTTCCTGATGGTTTGGGGTTTTGTTTGTTTGTTTGTTTTTTGACCCTGGCCTTGGGGGAGGGGGAATGGGTTGTTTGTTTGTTTAATTTTTTTAGTTACAGTTGGCATTCAATATTATTTTACATTCATTTCAGGTCTGCAGGATAGAGAAAGACAAATACGATGTGATCTCATTTCTATGTGGACTCTGCAGAACAAAATAAACAAACAAACAAAACCAAAATAGATACAGAGAACTAAGTGATGGCTGCCAGAGGGGAGGGAGGTTGGGGAGCTGGGTGAAAAGGGTGAAGGGATTAAGAAATACATATTAGCAGTTACAAAATAGTCATGGGGATGTAAAGTACAGCATAGAGAATATAGTCAGTGTTGCAACAACTCTGTATGGAACCAGGTGGCTACTAGATTAATTGACTTTTGGGAAAAATTATACTGAGAAGCTTCAAGATGAATGGGAAGAATTAACAATGGTACAAAGAAAACTCAGCAAGTAAAAACAAGGTGATTATTAACCTTGAGAGAAGGGAAAAGAAAACAAATAGAGTATGTTGTGAAGCTCAGCTGCAAATAATATTTACAGAGAAATAAGAATGTAAATACTGAATATGGATTAACGCAAAAATGATTACCAACCATATTGTAAGGCTAGAGGAGAAGCAGAGGGGAAGGCAGTATAAGGATGCTAAAGCCTCATCTACCAGTTGCATAAATGCCAGAAAAAAGAGGGGCAAGACTGGAAAATGAGCGTCCTTGGGAAGGAGGATTACAGGTCCTGGGAAGAGTTGGGAGGGGGAACTCCTGTAGTAGCTATAAGCTTTTCAGTGCTCTTTCAATTTTGACCTATGTGCATGTGTAGCTTTGAGAAATTAAATTTGAAAATTTGTAACATGCCCACAGTGGGTCTTCCAAGGAACAGAATGAAGTTTATTGGCATAATGCAATGGAGAAAAACATTGCACCTCTTAATAAAGCAAGTCAGCATTGTACTAATGCTGTAGACCCCACCCTTGAATTGCCCTTTGGAACTGGAGTGTTAAGTATCTCAAGGTGGCGGTGAAAGGATGGGGTTTGTGAGTTTTAGGGACAAACTAGCTACAACGGGTGAGAAATCATCTCCTTGCACTTGCTGGGAATAAAGAGAGGCCCCAGGAATGAGGGAAACCTGGGGATCAGAGCAGGGGTCATGAGTTGAGACCCCAGGAGAAGGACCCCTCCCTATCTAAAAGCCCCCTCTGTATCCTGGACCCTCCAAGGGAACCTCAGAAGGTTCTGGCTTATTTTATGAAGAGAGAGGTTCCCTGTGCCATCCACATTGTTGTTATAAATGTGTTTTTATTCATCTGTCTCCCCCTAAGCTGTGATTCTCAATCAGGGGCAAATGTATGCCCTTCCTAAGTGGGGGGCATTTGGGAACATCTGGAGACATTTTTGATTGTCAAGACTGGGGGGGGGGGGCAGAAAGAGTGCTACTGGCATCTAGTGGGTAGAGGCGAGTAATATCACTAAACATTCTATAATGCACAGGACAGCACCCCACGACAGACTTACCCTGCCCGAAATGTCCACAGTGCCAACGTTGAAAAACTCTGCCCTAAAGATGGAAAATTCTTTAAAGGCAGGAACCATGACTATTTTATCTTGGTATGCCAGGGCAAACTCAGCGCATGCCAGACAGATGGACAAAAGGATGGGAAAAAAATGAACAAGGTCATATCTAATTTAGATGATAAACCACATGAGCCCATGAAACTGGTCTGGCATTCCCTGGCACTTGGTTCCTACCTGGCACAGAATGGACCCTCATCCACCCACCGAACATTTACTGAGTGCCTTCCATCATTCATTCACCACGTTTGTGAGGTTCAACTATGGTCCAGGCCTGGTGGATTTGAGAGAATAAGTGACAGCTGGTTGCTATCACCTCAGGATTAAGCCAACAGATGCTGCTGTCTGCTACTGAGGCATAAGGGTCAAAGGGTCACTTACAAAAGCATCTCACTGTAGCTGTCCACAAACAAAGACTTCACTGATGGCCGCCTCTGCAGGAAATACTGAATCTGCAGGTAAATAGACAGAGTAAGATCCCAGGAAATGTCAGATGTGTCTAAGTGGTGAGGGCCCTGAATGCTTCCTAAACGCACCATGATGGACCACAGGAGTGTGTCAAAGCACAGATTATGAAGAGAATGGAAGGGCGGGAGGCAGGCTAATGGGATAATGTTATGTGGCTCAGTCGTGAGAGATGTTTAACAATAGAGAGTGCGATGACATCTATACCAAGTAAAGACAAGAAAGAAAATCAAGTGTTATCAATTGGTGGGCTTGAATGATGGGATTGAGTGATTTTCTTTTCTTTCTAATTTGTGCTCTTCTTTCCTAATTTTCTTTAAGTATGCATGACAGTAAAAGTTGTTGAATCAGCCTCTCCTGAACCAACTCACCAGATTAACCAGCGCTCCCCGCTCTCTGAAAACATTCTGCCTGATGCCCACGGCCCGCTGAAACCTGCAGGCGGGAGGTCCTCTCCAGCCACCCACGCCCTCCGCCAACCCCCGGCCTGTTAATCCTGTGTTTTCCAAGAGTGCTCTATGCCCGTTGCACTTACTACTGTGGCTTTGTACTTTATTATACTATAAACTATGAGTGCAAACATAAAGACCGTTGTTTCTGTGAACATAGAGGCCAATGATTTGGAAAGACTCCTCAAATGTAAGTTACTTAAAAAAAAAACTTTGGTGTAGCTGAGATAAAAACAAGGGAAAATAATCACAATAGACTTAAATTATTTGTACATGTACGTGTTCAAAGAAAAGACTACTCATATATTTAAAAAGTGGCCAAGATATGTGCATCTACGAGTTTTCAGTTAAAATAAAATGGGTGCTATTTATGGGTAGATCTCTTTCATTATTCTGAGCTTTAACGGACTGTTTCAATTAACCAAACAAGTACCAGTCATGATCCTACCTCTTAAGAGGCTTGCCCTCTAATTCTGTAGTTAATTTAAACATTACATGGGGCGGAGAGCTCGGACTGCCCGTGGGGACCCACTGGGTGGACCCCTACCCGCTGGAGTGCTCTTATCTCCACCTGTGCATCACTCAGCTCCTCAAGCAGGGCTATAACTGGTCCTATGTGTCCTGCTTGTCCACTGCGTTGAAAAGGGAGTGACCACTAAGTGAGTCTCTTGGCCTTTTATTTTGGTGACAGTAGAAACTCACAGTGTGGGAAAGTATGCTTACCCCTCGGAAAAAAAAGTAGACTCCCCCTGATACAGAAAGAATCTCTCCAGTGACTCGGAAATAGTCGCCAACGGTGTGCTTCAGCACGTAGGGAGGCTGCAAGGTGCAGAGAAGTTAGTGACTCCATTCTACGTCTTTCATTCATTTGTCAAACCTTGACCAGGTGCCAAGCCCTGTCATTAAGACCCTAACCTTGCCCGAGAGGCTCAGCTTCCATCAGGAGAGAGGGACACAAATAAAGACAACACGCTATAATGGGGACACCTGCAATGGAGGCCCCTCTGTGGAACCTGATTCCCAAAGTGGCAGCCGCCGGGTGCCAAGCAGAGCATCCTTCCAGTGTTGTGCTGTCTCCTGAACAATGTCACAGCCCAGAGTTCCCCTGGGAGGAGGGTGATGGCATAGATGGTGACACTCTTACAGGCCCAGTGCCACATGCTTCCTGCTGCTCCCACCGCTTTCAGTGAGCCCCAGTCTCCCCAGACTGCCAAGGTTTCCCATGGATAGTGAAGGGAGAGAAGTCCCACACATGTGTGTGTCATCCTTGTGTTTCAGGGACCATTTCCTGAAGTGGGTTTCCTTTTAGCTTACCATCAATCTTTCAAAGCACGAGTTCTCTAGCCTATCTTACTAGCATGCTTCTCTTTTCTCTTAAAATGAAGTCATTAAACGACCTCACTAGGTGGATAAGAGATCAGGTTTCACCTAACTAGGAAGATGAGTTGTTAAATCAAATTTACAAACAAAGTACCTTAGAAATAAAAGCAGCAAATTAAGTGTTTAGGTGTTGAATGGAAAGGATTTAATTCATAAACTCAAGTGAGTCTGTGGCTCCTGGGAGAGGAAAAAGTCTGGTCTTAAGCAGAGTTGATGTGTGGTCCGGTGCCTGAGAAAGAAGTACTCAAAAGTATACAGGTCGGACAATTAATTTCACGAACTCATCCTAGAAAAAGTGCCACAGACCTCACTGCTGAGTATCACTACGGTCACCTTGGAAGTACTCCCCTTGGGAAGCTGTGCACTGACAGCAGCGCCTAGTCCACCCTTCAAAGCAAGTTTGGAACTCTTTCTCTGGAACGGCCATCAGAGCTGTCGTCGTAACCTGAGTTGTTGGTACAGGGCTGCCGACGTAAGCACACAGTGGCAAGTTCATGAACTGAATTGTCAGATTTCGGGGACAATGACAGCTCTGATGGCCACTCCAGAAAAGGAGTTCCAAACTTGCTCTGAAGGGTGGACTAGGCGCTGGCATCAGCGCACAGCTTCCCAAGGGGAGTACTTCAAAGGTGACCGTAGTGATATTCAGCAATGGGATGTGTAGCACTTTTTCTAGGATGAGTTCGCGACATTAATTATCCAACTGCGTCTATTCCAAGGAATGAATAAAGAATGAATGAGTGAAAAAAGTGGGCAGGCAAGCAGGATGGCAACGGACTTGGGGCTCATGCCATCCCATGACCCTGCGGGACACTCAGCGCATGGGGGAGCTGCTTCCTGAGCCCCAACTCTGCATCCTTGCTAATCTAACACTCCCCTTCAGCCTCACGGAAGTAGGGGGCCACAGGAAGGGCTGAGAACAGGAGAAGGGGCAGGTCTCCAGGACCCCCTGAGAGGAAGGACTATGCACTGGGATACAAGGATCTTCAAGTGATCCTTCCATCTCTTCAATGAGCTGGGAAGGGGTCCAGGGCCTGGCTGGGCCTGAGGTCTTGGGGGTCTTGTAGAATGCCCATCCCCTCCTCCCCATCCTTGAACCAAGGCCTGAGCCGCACCAAGCCCTCCACGGGCCTGTAGTAGGCCGCCGTGGTGAAGACGATCATGTACAAGCAGTAGACAAAGAAGTTGAAGTAGAAGATGCGCTTCACAAATCTGTCCCACTTGTCCTGCAGGAGTCGGTTCAGCGGCTCCACCAACAGCATGTCGTGGCGATTCTAAGGGGAGCAGAGAGAAGTGAGGCTCACCCCCTGCCGGGAACTGCCTGGCCCCCACGACCAGGCATGCCCTTAGCCCTCGGAGCAGCTGAGATCACCGATCTGCCCCCATGTACCCACCCTCTGGGCCTTAGTGCCCCTGCATGTACAGTGAACAAGGGGTAAAATTGGGCAAGTGAACCTAAGTGCCCCTGACACGTAGGTACTCACAAGTGTTGCCTGTCATTCTATGCCCGTTATCTCTAACAACTCACTCCTGAGTGCCCACATCCTTATTATTCCCACAATATTGAGAAGAGGCTGGCACAGGCAGAGTCTGGCATGAGGCCACGCAGGGAGGGGCGGAGAGCAGGTAGGAAGGGGCCTCTGGAGTCCTTATTTTTCACATGCCGACCCCTGGATCAGTCCGGCTCCCCAGGCAGGCATGGCAATTATCGAGGCATGAGACTGAAGGAACTAGAAAGCCTTTGCCACAGTGGGTGGGCCAGTGCCTTGCATATCATTATTACAAATACACGTTGGGGCAAAATCCTGGAATCCAGGAGATGTCTATTAAAGTTCAAGTACCCCCTAGGGTGAAGGAGCCAAAATCAGGTCATCCTAGCCTTTTCAGACATCCAACCCAACCCCCAGCCCAAGCGTGAGCTGCCCCAGTGAGGTCCTTGGTCAGTATCTTCCTTATACATTAGGGAATGGGAAGCTCCCTAACGTATAAGAAGCCTGTGGAGAAACACCAACTGCCGGGAGGATCTATTGTCTGGAGTAAAGCTGGCCCTCTCTGCCTTCCTCCAGCTCTGTACTCAGGGCCCCAGAACTGCGTTGCTAGCCCCTGAGAGCCTCCAGAGACATGAAGATGGCATTGTGGCCCCAGAGCCCTCTCTTCTCTAGGTCAACCATCCTGCTCTCCTGAGGCCATTTCCTACATGGGCCAGCCCTCCAGGAATACCTGCCTCCAGGATTTTGAGTCAGAGGCCAGGGAGGGGCTGACAGAGCAGGGCAGAGCAGGCCAGCCTCTTCCTCCCCTGGACTCGGCCCCTGTAAATGCAGCCTCTGCCCTGTGAAACATGGTGGCAGCCCCTCACAACCCACAGCACAGACTACAGTCCCTGAGTCAGCCCAGGGGCTCAGAGTGTCACCTTAGAAAGAGCTAACAGCAAAGGTGGCCTTTCCAAGCAGTGGGGCGGGGGTGGGAGTTGGGGGGTATTCATAAAGTGGAGTTGGGACCGTCTTTTGGAAACCAAATAATTAAGCAAGATCCCGACCTCACACCTACACAAAAATAAATTCTAGATCAATTATGGAGCGAACCATAAAATATCTACAAAGGAGCTATAAAGAAAATATTAAAGGATATGTGTGCAATCTTGAAGTGGAAAAAACCCTCCAAAGCAAAACACAAGTCACAGAAACTATAATAGGAAACGTCCAACCAATTTGACTCTTATCAAAATGAAAGCCTTTTATAAGCACATGATGCCATAAATGAAATTAAGAGATAGATAAATGAGCTGGCCAGTTAGCTCAGTTGGTTAGAGCATGGTGCTAATAGGAGATAGATGAATGGATCAAGAAAATGTGGTATATGTGTGTATATAATGGAATACGATTCGGCCATAAAAAAGAAAGGAAATCTTGCCATTTGCAACAACATGGATGGACCTAGAGGATATTATACTAAGTGATATAAGTCAGAGAAAGATAACTACTATATGATCTCACTGTGGAATCTAAAAAATACAAAAAAGAAAAAACAACAACATAAAAACAAGCTAATAGATACAAAGGCAGGCCATACGGGGTAGACAAAATAGGTAAAGGGGTTCAAAAGGTACTAGCTAGCTTCCAGTTATAGAGCAAATAAGTCATGGGGATGTAATGTACAGCATGTCAACTATAGTTAATAATACTGTACTGTATACTTGAAAGTTGCTAAGACAGTAGATCTTAAAAGTTCTCATCATAAAAAAAAATTTTGTGAAGTGACTGATGTTAAACAGACTTGCTGTTATGATCATTTTACAATATGCAAGGGCTGTCCTGAAAAAGAAATCCAGCCATAAATGCCTCTATTTTTCATAGTACATGGCTGGATACTTTCCGGACTGTCCTCATATACAAACATCACATTATGTTGTAACACCTGAAACTAATATAATGTTACATGTCAATTACAGCTCGATCAAAATAAATAAATAACTAAATTGAAGACAAGAAAGAGACAGACTGGGAGAAAATAAAATATTTGCAGCATATGCAATAGAGAGAGGATCAAGTATTTCTGCAAGAACATGTACGAACCAAAGGGGTGAGGTAGGCAGTCCCCTAGGAGAGACGGCCAAGGACAACGAACAGGAAAATCTACCAAAGAAATACAAATGACTGATAAACATGAAAAAATGCTCAACCTCACCGTAATCAAGAAAACGAAAATTCAGACATCCATGAGATAACATGTTTGGCTCCAGGGACTTATAACTAGTTGTTAAAAACTAGTTTAAAAAGAAAAAAAAAAACTAGCTTCAAAAAACCTAGCTTAAAAAAAAACCTGGTAATACCCACATCGTCAAGGTCATGGGTAAGCTGTGTACCCACTGGTGTGAGCAAATGCATTGACACAGTCTTTTTGGAGGACATTTGGTGGCAGCTATTAAAACGTACACACTTTTTGACTTGGCAATTCCAATATCAAGTGTCCTTCGTAGAAAGATTCTCGAACCCGTCCCCCGTGGCCTTCGGCATTGGAGTAGGAAAACCCTGGATAGAACTGCAGTGCCCTTCTGTGGACATAGCTCCCCATCTCTACTATGGCATACGATGCACTACTTCTTTAATAAAGCAGACATTCTGATATAAAATTATCTACAAGACGTACCATAAAGTGAAAACACTAGTTGTTCTACATTATGTATAGTATGGTCCTATTTGTTACACAAAATGAACTTACATGTTTTTATATGGATAAAAGGAGGATTCTTTTTGTCTATGTACTTCTGAAGTATTTAAGCTTTTATGGGAGGATCTTGGCCCACTGTTTGTATGTTGACGGATATGTGGGTGGTGAGGCTGCAGGCCTAGGCCCCAGGCAGCAGGGTGTCACTGATGGGAAGGCAGCAGAGCCAGACCGGGGTGGGGGCGGGGTGGGCAGGGGTGCGGTGAGACCGGAAGCCCTCCCTGGGTCCCAGCCCTGGCCCACTCACAGGGGTCTCACTGCTGCTGTAGGCAATCACCTCCAGCACTGAGTTCTTCTCGCAAGTGTCAATGCAGGACAGGTCATAGAGCGAGGAGTGCACAGGCCCGTAGGCCCACTCGGTGAACTTCCTGGACAGGTGCCTGCACTCGGGCTCCTGGATCTCCCTCTGGAGAATGTAGGCCAAGACCTGCCGTGGGGATAAGAGCCGATTAGAGAGCAGCCTGGAGCCCTGCCATAGGCTGTCCCCACTGGGCCACCACCTCTGCTTTAAGAATAATTCTGCTTCCCAGCCCAGTTGAAGATCCCACCCAAGCACCAGGAGAGCCGCCACCTCCATCCAGAGGCCTCCTGACCACCATCAAGTTCAGTCTGTCCGCTGCCTCAGACTTCAACTGCAGCCAAATCAGAGCCATCACACCTGGTTGATCACATCCATGCCACTCTCAGTCCAACCCACCCCCTCCCCCAGGTCCCAGCACCCCAACCCCTCCTTGGGTCTTATTGGTGATGCTCAGAAGTAGAAATCGGAAATGGCCATACGTGGGATGCTGGGTTCTGCTCAGCTCCCCCAATTCATCTGGCCTACTCTAACACCCCTACAGGCTGCTATGATGCATCGGGGCTCACACGATGGGAATGCCAGGCACGCACAAGTGAGGCAGGCAGTCCCCACCCACAGCACCCCCAGCTCAGTGCAAAACCCTCTCCCTACCCCAATCTTCCCACTACTGGCGGCCAGGGCCAGGGGCGTCAGCCCCTTCTTGTTGGTGAGCTCCTCCAGCTTCAGCGTAGGGTGAAGCTTGGCCCCTAGGATCAGAATTTCATTGTACATGCTGGTCACAAACTTGGTGTTGTCAGCTGTGTTGTCAGCCACCTCCACCAGTGCGTGCAGCACCGTGTTGCCCACCGAGTCCCCGGCGTTGATGTCTGCCGGCTGCCAGGAGTTCTGCAGCAGGAACTTCACGATGCCCAGCTGGTTGGTGCATGCAGCCAGGGACAGGGGCAGCTCACCTGTGGCCAACAAAGGCACATGGTGGGCCTTGGGAATAGGCAGCTCGGGTCCTGGACCACCCGGTCTCTAACTCCCTCTGTCTCTTCCCCGAGCCTCCCCACAGCAATTACCAAAAAGCCAAGTGTCTACTACATGGTCTCCCTACCAAAGTAGAAGCCAGGCCGCCCTTTGGTTTTCTTAAAGAAGTCCCCATTGGCTGCAGCCTGGACGTCTGCACCGTTCTCCACCAGGAGGGTCACCAGTGCCATGTTCCGCCTCTCAATGGCGATGTGCAGGGCCGTCTGGCCTGTGGAGGGTGCATGCTGTTGGTGTTGTGCTCACAGTCCTGCAGGGGGCCCCCACCCTGGTGCTGGGGGAGGGCTTGGGCAGAAAGTACCAGATGACTCCCACCACTGGAGGGGGGCCGCGTCAAAATGCCCAAAGGTGGCCCAGGGAGTCCCTGAAGCAAGAGTAGAGACCCCCCAGGAACAAGGGCCACCAGATTGGGAGCTGGAAGAGTCAAAATTGTCCAAGGGCAAGGAACAGTACAAGCGAGGGAGGTCATGACTTCCAGGGACAGGGAACTCCAAGGTCACAGAGAAGAGGACAGGACCCTCAGCACCAGGAGAAACCAAGCCGGCACGTGAGGGAGACAGGGACCCCAGGGCCAGGAGATGCCAACTCGGTGGCTTTGCCCAGCCATGCCAGTGCCCTCCCGGCTCCCAGGTCGCTGTGCTGCTACTCACCCTTGTAGTAGCTGTCCGTGTAGCTGGCATTGACAAGCTCCTTCAGGCTGTCCGTCTGCCGGGCAATCTCCAGGAGCAGGGGGATGGTGTCGTTCTGCCCATCGTGAAGGTTGAGCATAGCCTTCAGCAGACAGGTCTTCCCTGTTTCTGGGTCTGCAAGACAAAGTAGGAGTCAGAGAGGGGCGCGGCCCCAGGGCATCCCAAGAACCCGGGCCCCTGCGGGGCCACCTTTGAACTCGCTGTCCATGAGGTGCTTCTTGCTCCTCTGCAGGAAGAGTAGCAGGCTCTCCAGCTCCTTGCAGTTATTCTGAGCAACAGCTTCGAAGATCTTCCTGCGGTCATAGAGCTTGAAGTTCTTCTCAGTGCCCACGGGGACAGAGTCCTGGGACAGCTGCCTGCAAGCCAGAAAACACCTACGTTTCACACTCTGGTCTCCTCTGGGGCCTGAGGCCTTTGGAGCTTGTCCGGGATCGGTGATAAAACTCCAAGGCCATTCAAAAGGGAAAAAACAAAGCAAAACAAAACATGATACAAAACGCACTCCTCCATCCGAGTGACCCTCCAGGAAACTGGTGCACCAGGGAACAGGGGGACACACTGTTCTGAACCCCCATTCTGTCCCCACCCTGTCTATAGGCATCATCCCTTCCTTTAGCACCCACACTCACTCTCTGCCTACTGGGGAGCTAGGGCCCTGGAGGCAGTAGCCAAGAGGGGGCAGGACGCAGGCTTTTGGCTGGCCCCTGCTAAGTCAAAAATCATCCTCACACTGTCCCAGAAGTCCGCGGGCCCGTGTGTCCTCCCTGTCCTTAGAGGAGGCAGCGGGGCGGGTGGCTCCTCGCCATGGCTGTTTTGTGCTCTCTGCCTAAAAGCATGCTGCCCTTGAGCTCTTTGACTAGAAATCTGAGTATTTGGGGCTGGAGAGCCTTCTAGGCCTGAGCACCTAGAGATTAGCCAGCAGCTGGGATCAGCATATATGCCAGCATCCGTCGGTGACCATGTGTCCTGAAGGTCCCGTGAGTGCAGACGCTGGACCACACCACCTCTAAAGGCTCCCAGCTCCATGACCTTCCGCCCACCAGCCCGAGTGCCACGCGGTGTCTCCATGGCTGGGCCTCAGCAGCTGAGCCAGTTGGGCTCCTGGTGGGGTGGGGGCCGGGCTCCACACACAGCTTACCTGGCACAGGTGGGGCCATCCCCAGTCTTCTGGACAATGACAACAGGGCTGACTGTGATGGCTGGGCAGGGGGCCGGCTGGCCTTCCTCGTAAGAACAGTCCATCGGAGAAGTCTCCTCCGAGTCACATTTCCCAAAGAGCCGGCTGCGGCTCTTGGCCGTGGGGAAGACGTGTGGCTTGGCTGGAGCCGGCCTGGGGTCGGGGTCTCCATCCAGGGGGTCTGGGCAGGAGCTCTCCTGTGGCAGATCCTCAGACTCCCCTGTGTCTGAACTCCCCCATTTCTTCATTCTTGCCCAAGAGGCAGCCTGCAGACAGCCACCATGAACGGGTTTGTTACCAGCCAGAAGGACTACCCTAGCCCCAACCTGCCCTCCCTGCTTAGGCCCCTGTGATGCAGGACACCCCAGAGGTCCAACAGCTGATGTCCTCAGCCCCCCAAAATGGAATCTTTCAAGGGTGCAGTACTTCCCACTCCAGAGACCCCGGTAACAACACCATAGGCATCAGCCTCTGGGGGTTGCTGCCCTCCCGGCTTGGAACCAGCAGGTTCTAAGAAACTTATATGGACCATCCCTCCTCTCCAGGACTCAGCTGCCTCATTTGCAGACTGGGGATGACACCCCTTCTCTGCTCCCTCCAAGATCAGAATAAGGGAAACAGGGGCGTGGCTGTGTCTGGCTGTGCATGAGTTGTTCTGTGTCCCTGGGAATGGAGTGGCTGCAGAGACCCACACACTCACACACTGCGCAGGCCCTCCTGTGTCACGTGTCCCTGTCACCAGCCATGCACTCACCTGCCTTTGCTCTTCTACCTGGCTGCTGCAACCATTGAGTTCATAGGAGATTTTTTGTGATTTTGTTTGCCATTTTGGTGAAAGTAGTACTTATCGAGCATCCTGGCCCTGAACTTTCCTACTTTAAGCGATTCAGGGCTAGTGGCCCTTCTAGGCCTGAGCACCTAAAGTTACACTGGCAGCGAGTACCAGCACACTGGCTGTGAACTTGTGCAGAGACCGTGTCCCACTCGCTTGCTAACCTCACTGCCTGTTCTTCCCCTCCACCCAGCTGGGCATACTCATTCCCTGGTGCCCAGTGCTGTCCCACATCCCAGAGGCCTTCGGCCCTGCACGCCTCCACTCGGGGTGCTTTCTCCTCCTATTATTGCCCAAATCTTACCGCCTCTCGGATGCCACCTGCTCTCGAGGTCCAGCAGTGACTGGATGCCTGAAAACAGTCACCAAAGGAGCGGGGGGCTTCATAAGACCTGTGCTTTCTGGCTTTTTTTATTGTTAAATGTATTGGGGTGACATAGGTTAGTAAATATTACATAGGTCCCAGGTGTACAGTTCTACAGTGCATCGTCTATGTGTTGTGTTATGGGTTCATCACCCAGTCAGTTCTCTTTCCATCACCATGTATTTGTGTCCCTGTCCCTTCTCTTCTATCCACTCTCAGATAACCACTGAACTATTGATCGTGTCCATGAGTTTTTTCTCTGTGTTGTTTTCAGCTTCGTGTTCCACATACGAGTGAAATCATATGGTTCTTGGCTTTTTCTGTCTGGCTTCTTTCTTTTTTTTTTTTTAATTTCTTTTTATTGTTAGACTTATTGGGGTGACATCTGTTAGCAAGGATTACATAGGTTTCAGGCATACAATTCTACAGTGCATTGTCAACTTGATGTATAATAAGTTCACCACCTAATTTGACTTCTCTTTCCATCACCTTATATTTAGCTTCCCCCCCTCCTCTCCCACCCCCTCCCCTTTCTCCCCTCCCTAACCCACTCGTCCCCAAATAAACATTAAACTATTGATTGTGTCCATGGGTTGGTTGTTTGTTCATTTTTTTCTTTGTTGCTTTCAGTTTTATATTCCGTCTATGAATGAAGTCATACAGTTCTTTGTTTTTCCTGTCTGGCTTATTTGCTTTGCAGGATGATCTCAAGATCCATCCATGTTGTCATAAATGGCAATATTTCATCTTTTCTTATAGCTGAGTAATATTCCATCGTGTATATGTACCACAGTGTCTTCAGCCAGTTGTCTATCACAGGGCACTTTGGTTGTTTCCATGATTTGGCCACCGTGAATAGTGCTGCTATGAACATTGGGGTACATAAGTCTTTGCAGACTAAGGTTTTCCAATTTGGGGGGTAGATACTAGGAAGTGGGATTGCCAGGTCATATGGTAACTCAATTCCAGTTGGAGGTTCCTCAAAAAATTAAGACCTATACTTTCAAGTGAAAGTTCAGACAGTGAAAACTCTGAGCACATAGCTGAGTCATGGCAACAAATCAGCTGTGATCTGATGCCCAGATCCATGGGGGAAACGAGGCCACCCCACCATCTGCAGCCTGTGAGCAAGGCCGACCGCTGACTGCCAGCCCATTTCCCCTCTTGCCTGCTGTTCTGCTTTCAGGAGAGCCTGAGTCTCTCTCTGATTCATCCCCCGAGTGGAAACCCTGCGGCAGGAACGCTCCTGGCCACAGAAAGTCCCATTTCTAACCACCCACCCATTTGTTCATCCATCACTCAACACTCATCTGCTGAGTCCCACTGAGTGCCTGACCGTGTGCCAGGGGCACGGAGAGAGCTCAGACCCCATCTGGCTGAGGTGCAGGGGTGGCAGGAGGGACAAGGGTGCTGAGGAAGGCTTTACGGAGGAGGTGGCGGGTGAGCTGGGCCTGTGGGGGCGGGGGTTGGGCTGGGACTAAGGGAAAGCACGGGGACTCCCCAGGGTAGCTGCTGAGAGCAAGCCAACAGGATGGAGCACAGGCAGTGGGGTCAGAACCAGATGGCTGTCGCTTTGAGCGCTAAGCAACGCGATGCAGACGTTATTGCGTGGATGGCAGGAAGCCACGAGAAGCTTCAGAGCCTGCCGCCAGGTGCTAGTCTGGGCTTCCAGAAGATAACTTCTCATCAAGGACTGTTCACAGTATGCAGAGCCTGTCACCATTTAAAAGGCACAGGACCAGTGAGAGTGACAATAACGGACGTGTTTGAGCACATGCTGGGCAAAGGCAAGCACTGTTCTAACGCTTTCCGTGCACTCACTTGCTTCATCCTCACAACGTCTCTAAGAGGTACAGATGAGGAAACTGAGGCACAGAGTAACCAAGTTACATTACTTGCCTGAGGTCACACAGTTAGTAAGAGGCGGAACTAGATGCGATCCCCGCCAGCCTGGCTCTGAAGCATCTTCAGCTCTCTGTCACCTCTCTAGAAGGCTCAAGATTTTTCTTGGCCAGTCACCTGAGCCCCAGGCCTCACACCATGGCCCGGTGTGGCGGGGGACGGATGGGGAGGGCGTGGGGAGGGCGCCAATCAGACAGGCTGTCCCAGCCCAGGGTGCAGGCAGGTGGGGACAATGCCATTCCACTCGGGAGCCCCAAACCTGCAGCACCTTCCTGCTTAACCAAGCATTCCAGGAAGCTCAAGACCCAACACAAAGTATGCAGAAGACCCAGGCCATGTGCCAAAACATTCTCCCAGGAATGCCTCCCCTGGGCTAAGGCTGGCTAAAAAAAAGACAAGAATAAACGTGCGACCTGACTCGCAGCTCTTAGCAGCCCAACAAGAGAGCACCTATTAGAGCAGGAGCCTCTCCCAACCTTTCACTGTTTTTTGGATTTTTTTGGCAGCTTTATCTCTTCCTCTGACTCATGCAAATCTAACCCAACCTAGTAAATATGAAGCAGCCCACATAGTACCATCATTCAGTCAGTCAACAAACCCTGAATCTGTACTGCATGCCCTGCACCTGATGCCCTACTGAAAACCAAGCTTCTCCCAGAGCACAGGGCAGGACAGGGACTGAGAGCCTGTCCGCTCTGGGCTGGGAGGACAGACAGGGACGGAACAGTCTGTCACTGCCAGGTCTGGGGTGTGCCCAGCACATGGCAACACAGCTGTCACAGCTGAACATTCTACATGTGATGGGAGATTTCCAACTGCGGTTTGAGGTGTCTGATGGAGATGGTGATTCTGGCTTATGCAAGGTTCAGAAACTCACCCATCTGAACTAAAGGACAGCCCGAAGAAAATGACCCTGTGTAGCAACCTGGTTCAACCTCTGGGTCTTTCTAAACTCCAGAGCCAGAAAGGACACTGCCCACCTCCTGGGAGAGGCCTCCCTTCTTCTCTTCCCAATCCAGGTGACACATCTGGGGTGTGGCCCTTCCACTCCCCTCTCTGCCCGAAACACCCGTCGGCCTCCAGCTTCCCTGCAGGCTCCTGGGAGCTGTTGCAGGCCCCAGCCCTGATCATCCTCACCCCCTCAGCCTGCCCGAGCAGCTGCTCCAGAGGGACAGAGAGCTGGGGGCTTCCCCACCTGCGGATGGAGAACCAGAGGAACTCAGCCCGATACAGAGAGAGCCTGGAGCCTGGACAAGAACCGAAGGCTCCTGCCTCCTGGCCCAGCCCTCCAGAGCGGGCAACACACTGAAACCTCCAGCCACAAACCACTGGCCCCAGCAGAAGCCACAGGCTCTTTGCCCCAGGATGACTCTGGTGCAAATAATCCACATGGATGCTAGCAACCTGCACCAGCACTTACCGAGTGCTCGCCATTAGCCCCACTAGGTGTACTGCGGCTACTAACTGCCCCCCCACGGCCTTTGAACCGGTATCCCCAGTTCTCGGATGGGGTAACTGAGGCACTGAGAGGTTAGTTGAACTACCTATAGACACACAGCTGGAAAGCAGCAGGGCCCGACTTTCGACAACCCACTTTGCCATGCTAAACACGTACGTCTGTGTTGGCCATCAAACAGCAAAAGAGACTCACCAGCTGGACGCAGGCACAGACCAGCCCCCGCGGGTGCTGGTGAGCCTGGAAGGCCGGCCGGGGCTACTCCAAGCGGGAGTCGGGCTGGTGTGGGGAGGAGTGCTGCCTCTCCTGCCTCTGGGAGGGTCCTCGGCCCTCCCCAGGCCTCGGCTGCTCTGCACGGCCAGGAATGAGCTGCTGGCACACTCTGGCGCTCAAGGAAAACGTTCCCAGCAATGGCAGCAGCTGCCGTTGCCGCGGCTCTGATTCCCAGAGGATCCCAAAGCCTTTCCCATCATTTTTGCCCTTTTTCAGAAACCACTTAGCCGCTGCCCCTCCTCCAACCATGCCAGGGCGGCAGTGCACTTAGCCACACGCAGCCCAGAACCAGCCAGAGCTGGGACCTCGGCTCTAAGGCAGGAGGGCTCTGCACACCTCCCAAACCCACCACTCTCACAGTGGTCGGGGGGTCTGGGGAAACAGCTCAACAAATGCAGTTTCACCCTTAGAATGTAAAACCCAACACCCTGGAACCACTCCATTTGAAAAAAGAAAAGAAAAAGGAATGATTATGTCACCCATCACGCAGTCCTGGCCTAGAATTTAAGGACTTGGTTTTGAGTGCTGACTTTGCACCAAGTCTGTGTGACCTTAAACCAGTCCCTACCTTTCTTGAGCCTCCTGTCCCCTGTGTCCCCTGGGATGGGGATTGAGGTGGGAGTTTCTTTGTCGGCCAGGTCCCAGCCTTTTTCAACAAGGGTTCCTCACGGAATGGCAGAACAGAGAAGATGATGTATCCTTTTACTAACTTCTTCCAGCACAATCAGAAATGTACAGGAGCTAAGTTAATTCATCATATGAAATAGGGCTTTTTTCTCTCCTAAAACCTGGCTGAGCAAAGCTGCAGCTCAAAACGCCCAACAGAAGCCATCCAGAAGCTGCCAGTAGGACCCTCTAGGGCTCGTGTAAGCTGTGGGTCAGACACAGCCTGAAAGAAGCAGCCACCCACCAGAACATCCCATCACAGCCCTGCCTGGAGTGGCTCGCAAGCTCTGATCCTTAAGTCAGGTATCAACGTGCAGAAATCACATGGATTCTGCAGGGCATTTTATAGTTTACAAGGAACTTTCATAAAGCCACCCTCCGAGGCAACACGACAACCCTGGCCAGTGGGAGGGAAGAGCCTATTGTACCCATTTCACAGATGAGAACTCTATGACACCGGTTAGATGATGCACCAAGGTCACACTGCTGGTCTGGGCATGAAAGATGGGCCCAACCCACCATGCCATACCGTATCCCTGCTTGGACACTTTTTATGGATGTGCCCTTCTAGCACAGTTCAGCAGCATGAAGTACATTCACCTTGTCGTGCAACCATCACCACCATCTAACTCCAGAACTCTTTTCATCTTGCAAAGCTGAAACTCTGTTTCCATTAAATGCTAAGTCCCCATTCCTTCCCTCCCCCAGCCCCTAGCAACCACATGCTACTTTCTGTCTCCATGGCTTTGATTACGCTAAGAACATCATATGAGTGGAATCCTTCAGCATTTGTCATTCCATGACTGGCATATTTCACTTTGCGTCATGTCCTCAAGGTTCATCCATGTTGTGGCATGTATCAGACTTCCTTTTCTTTTTAAGGCTGAATAATATTCCATTGCACATATAGACTACATTTTATTTATCCATTCATTTGTCAGTGGGTATTTGGACTGCTTCCACCTTTGGCTTCTGTGAATAATGCTGCTATGAACACGGGGGTGCCAATATCTCTTGGAGACCCTGCTTCCAATTCATTTTTGTATATACCCAGAAATGGGATCACTGGATCATAGAATTTATTCTTAATCACTACATAACAATCTGTTACATATAGGAAAGACTCACCAACAGTGACCCTGCAAGCTACAATCCACTGGGGTCGCTGTTTCTTCTAAACACGTGGGCCAGATGCGCCACAGAAATACCTCCACGTGGAGACTGTGACGTGCTGTTACTCTTCAGGTACAGCCCCCAGCTAACACGCTGCCTGGGCCAGGCCCAGGCCTCAGCCAGGGGCAGCCCTTAGCATGGCTAGGAGTCATGTGAGGAAGGCGCTGAGAGAACCAGCCTACCTAGGAGCAATGTCCTAGAAAGAAGAGTGTCATGCTTTTCCACCAGAACGGTCCCCTTAGCCTCCAAGGTGATCTCTGCCTCCAGTGAAGACAGCACACATCACTAAATTTGTCCACCTTGCCAATAGAGCTATTGGGTGCTGAGAACATCTCCCGGGATCCGCACTGTGCCATGTGTGCTCCAAGGCGGCAGGGGAAATCCTGGCCCGTCTCCTCCCTCCCTGACAGCTCCTCCTTGGACTCCTTGGCCTCCTGGCCTCGCCTTGCCCTCCCCCTACACACAGGAGATCCCCAGGGCCCTTATCTCCTCCTACTTCTCCCTGAGACCCTCACCCCTCAAAGGGTTCATCTGACACTCCCAAGCCAGTGACCCTTCACCTACGTGTCCAGCCCAGCCCTCCCCGCTGAGCTCCATCCCCACCTCCCAGAATCTCCCGCTGAAGACCACAAACCCCTTCCCCTCCGCACAGCCCAAGATGAACTCCTCTTCCCTCCGCATTCCCTCCCCTCAATGCTCCTGCCTATAGAGACACCAACTTTCTCCTGGTCACCAAGTCTGACATACATTGTCATCTCTACCCTCTCTTCTGTCTTCTAGAATACATTTCTGTGACTAACCAGAAGTGCCTCCCTCCCCCAGTCCAGCAACCCCCATCTGCCACTGCCCGATCCACAGTCCTAGAACATCGTCCCGATCTCAGTCCCTTACCTGGGCCTGGCACCCACAGCCCCAATCCCCTCTCCCACTGACGCCCACCCTCTCCTGTTACCTAGACACACCTGCTCCCCAGCCACACTAACTGCCTGCCTGCACGCTTGTCCCCTGCCCTCTTTCTGCCCCACATGCTGGCACGACCCATCCCACATAACCCCCCTGGAAGGCCAGGTGACAGGTGAGACTGATGGGTGCTGAGATCAATCATCCACATCCCACCTCCTCCAAAAGCCTTCCCGTCAAGGACCCAACCTGAAGTGCTCACCTCTCACCTCCTGCAGAAATCTCAGCTACGCCTTCTTGTGGCCATTGGTGCACGTGATCGTCATGACAACAATAATCACAGCAAATTCTTACCAAGCATGTGCAGTATGCCGGGCTTTGGGACAAGCTCTTTAGAGTCACTCTCGCATTGGACCCTCTCAAAGTTCCATAAAGTGAGGAGGCCTTTGTCCCCCATTTAAGATAAGGAAGTGAGGCACAGGCAGGGTACATAAGTGCACTGGTCTCGTGTGGAGTCTCCTAAAGCCTGTGTTGAGCTTTAACTGCTCTGATGTTTGGGTCTTGCTTTGCGGATTTCCATGGCTCCGGGGGTGCCCACCGTTTCGCTTCTTTCGGCCGTGCTCTGTGCTTCGCCCAAAGGAGCACGCTGACTGGCTTCATCTGCACAGCTCCTGCACTACTAACACTCGTGAAAGGGTGGCAGGGACAAGCCCCTAGGGCTGGGCCACACCACCATCAGCACAGTTTTCTGGGTCATAATTTGAACAGGGTATTCTTGAATTTATGTAATGATGAAAATTTCCTGTAAGTAGGTTGTTTTAATGATGACTTCAAAGAGGGGGCACTTCTCCAAGCTCAGGTCTGATGGGGACAAGAGGCAGTGCAGGTGGGTGGGCCAAGTCTTAGGTGACTCACGAGAAAGGGGAGGGGGTGGGAGAGGAGGGGGGAAGCTAAATATAAGGTGATGGAAAGAGAAATCACATTAGGTGGTGAACTTATTACACAACAAGCTGACGATGCACTGTAGAATTGTATGCCTGAGACCTATGTAATCCTTGCTAACAGATGTCACCCCAGTAAGTCTAACAATAAAAATGAATTTTAAAAAAACAAAACAAAAACCCCCGCCGGTGTCACTCACGGCCACGGTTCTGTCTCTCAGTGTTACCGCCAGGGGGCACGCTGACCGACGCTGAGCCCGGGCCCTGGCTGGAGAAGCCTGATTTATTTTCTCACCCACCTGCCTTCTCCCAGATTTGAAGCCAGACTTGCCTGCACAGCTGGAACCCAGACAACTCCCATGTGCAGAAGAAGTCTGATTACCAACGTTGGGGACTGTCATCCTGGCACCTCCAAGAACTGGGTGGGAACCAATAGCCCCAGGGAGAATGGCTAAAGCACCTCTGCTGAAACCTGTAACCCACCCAAGGACAGTGACAACTCTACCAATTGTAGATTGACCAGATGTACCATTTTAACCGGGACAGAAAACAATGGTCCTGTCCCATTCCCAACAGTACCTGTGGTCAGCCTAGTCTCACTGGGCTAAATCTGAGGTGTCAGTAGGCTGACCACACGTGCTATTTGAAATGGGACAGGACCGTTGTCTTCTGTCCTGTTTAAAATGGTACATCTGGTCAGCCTAACTAATCATGTCTTGAGTTTTCTAAATCTTGTATTGACATTTAACTTCCCTGATGTTTGTGTCTTGCCTCCCAAATCCTAAATGGCTTCAGGGGTCCCAGATCCAGATGACAAGCTGCAAACCTGCAAGAAAACTACCTTCCTTTCTGCATTTGATCTGTGCATGTTACCAGGTACCCACAGGAGTCTGAAAGACCAGCTCCTATGAAGGACAGGGGTCTGTTAGAGGGGTTAGCATGCTCCAGGAGTGGATGGAGCCAGCCAGCTCAGCACCCGACGGGACCCAGGGCAGGGACGAACAAGAGGGTGAAGCCGTTGGAGGGTCAAGGGTGTGGGCAGAGAATGGCAGCAGGGAGAAGAGGCCTGGCCGTGCCAGATACCAGCCGCAGAAAGTAGAGCAGTCGCCTAGGGTCTGGGCCTGCTTCTCCATCCAGGAGCACCTGCCCTGTCTCCTGGGGATCAATAAGGACACTGGGTGTGAATGGTAGTGCTCCAGGCAGGCATGAAGGGTTATTGTTCTCATCCTCATTATTGCAGCATGAGAATCACATCTGCTGACTGCTGAGCTGCATCCGGCCATTAGCTCAAGGTTGTGACTAATTGTTTTATAATGAAAAAAAAAAAAAACCAAAACAAGATTTGCTTAATGTTTTATGAGTCACGTAAATGAGCATCTCTACACTGAGACTATCGCACTTGATGGGGCCTGCTCGTCTAATAGCAGCTGAGAAGAGGTCAGGTATGACTGACCGTCCATCCTGAGGGGCAGCTAGCTAGGCACGTTTCGAACCCACAGCAGTGAGTGGGGTGAAGATGCTCTCTGCCCTCCGGGAGGCCAGGATGGGAGAGCAGGAAGCCTGCCAGGCTCTCTCTGATGCTTATAGCGTGGGACTCCCTGAAATAGGCTTAAGCCAGGGGCCCGCAGCCAACACTGAGTGGGGCCCTGGATGCCAGCTGCAATGGTAACCCGGAGGCCGAGATACTGCCAGGGAGATGGCAGCAGGGGATAGCATTGAGCTGGACCTTGGACACGGGTCGTTCTGCCTGTGAGGAGGATATTCCGCACATGGGCACAGGGGGAGGCTAAGGCAGAGAATACCTAATAGAGACCCTGTCAGTAGCTTTCAGTCCACTCAGAGAAAGGAAAATGGAGAAATGAAAGCCACATTATGTGGATACAGTCAAGGGTCACAAGAAGGGTGTGTGTGGTGGGGGTGAAGGGAGCAGGGATCAAGCTAGAGGACTGGCATTGGCTTCTCTGTCCTGGGGCTGGTTCGTACCCCACCATCTCTCCCAGGTTATTTTCTGGGCCCCTGCCTCCTGTAACACCCAGCCTCCAATCCAGAGTCCACACCACCAGCATTTATACTTGCGAAGCCCCTGAAGCCCCGGTCCTCCACTCTGCTGCCTACAGGACAAGGTCCAAACCCCTTAGTCTGGCATCCGAGACCTTCCATAGTGTGGCCAACATTTCCAGCCACAACTCCTATGACACCCTTTCATTTGCCCTATGACCAAGTTATTCATCAAACCCTGGGCATGTCACTTTAACATACGAGTGCAGGCTGATAAATTTTGCCTCCACTGTATTATTTTTTGTTAAGACACATCTGGACATAACCGGTTCTGTGCGGTCACACGGTACCTCCCCTCCAGCATTCCTGACCTTGCACACGCAGAGGCTTACGTGTCTCACCCAGTGCACATGGAAATGTTAGCTTGTTCAGACGTTCGGTTCAAACACCATTCTGTTATTGAATTCCTAACAGTGGGAAAAAAGGTTCTCTTTTTTGTTTGTTTTTTATTAACTTTATTGGGGTGACATTGTTTAGTACAACTCCAAGGGTACAATTCTTCACCATCTGTGTGCTGCCTCATGTGCTCACCACCCAGAGTCAGTCCCCCCACTCCATCGCCATGTATTCGAATCCCCCTCTCTCCTTCCCCCACTCCATTTCCCTCTGATAACTACTAAACTATTTTCTGTGTCCCTGAGTTTTCATTTCTGTTTTGATTATTTATTTATTCTCTTCTTTAGCTTCCACATGTAAGTGAGATCATATGGTTATGTGTCTTGCTCAGTCTGACTTATTTCACTTCCGGTGCCAAGTGGCTGGTGTAGTTATTTTGCGTTTCTTACAACACATTGAGTTGTGTTATCATTACATTAGTTTTCTCTGCAGCTTATTAAAGTTTTTATTTTATGTGTATTTCATAGCATACTGAAGTAATAACACATCCTATCGAAAAATACACATACAGTTCAATGGCAGTAGTAACAAAGTGCCTCGTGTACAAAATACTTTTTTCCTCCAAGTTCAGAAGTCAATGGAGTGAAGAGAAAAAAGAGAGATTGATGATGAAGAAATAGAAAGGGCCTTACAGGAAGATGGCAGAAGTGACTATGAAGATGACGAGGATACTGAGGACAAAGCCCAGGAGGACACTGATGATGTAGTATCAGTTGAGCCCTCTCCATCTCCAAGCAGAGCACCACATTTCTCGGCACCTAAGATTAGAAACATGAAAGACAACATTTACCTGAATTAGACGCTATTCCGGACTTTTTCAGCAAACACAATGTTCTTGCTTTTGACAATTTAGGACCATATGGATGTTTTACTAAATTTTTTCCTTCATCTATTTTTGAGTTTGCTGCAAATGAAACAGATATGTTGAAAGCATTCTATCTCAGGTTGAAAAACTCTCACCTAGGTCTAGATATAACAAGTGGCAAGATGTTAATGTCTAAATTATTAAGGCATTTATAGCTATCAAAATTGGGATGGGATTGGTGCACAAGCCAACATTAGAGTAATGCTTTCAGGATAGCTATTGGTTGGCTCAAACTTTTAAAAGGGATGAATACCATCTAATTAGGTCCTTTCTGCATTTTTTTAAATAATGATGATGAATCTTCAAAGAGTAACTGGCTTTCAAAACTCAAGCCCATAATAGAGTTAGTGAAAGATACATATATTTCTGCCTATAATAGCAATAAGGAATTGTGTGTAGATGAGTCCATGTTGAAATTCAAGGGGCATCTATATCTTCCCAGTAAACCAAGTATGAAGTAGGGCATAAAGATTTGGTCGCTCTGTGATACACAAACAGGATTGCTGCTGTGGCTTGATGTATATAAAGGCAAAGATTCATCTCCAGGTAGTAAAGTTGGTTTGGGAGCAAAAGTGGTGTCCAGCCTGCTAAATGAATTTGGAGGCAAGGGATATGTAGTTTATTTATTTATTTATTTATAGGCATTATTTATTCAAGGGTAGAACTTTTCGAGAGTCTAAGAACGAAAAAAATTGGAGCATGTGGTGCAGAGCATGCCAGTAGGAGAGGACTATCTTCAATTATGAGGATTTGCAAGCTGAAGCATGGTGACCTCCTGGTGTGATATGGGAAAATCATGACTGATTAATGCTTGCTTGGATACAGGGAGAGTTAACATGGTCTCCACTGTTGGGAATGGTGGTGTCAGTGAAGTGCACGTAAGATCAAGAAAGGGAATGAGAACTGTGTTGAAACAAAACATTCAAATTCTGTAGAATTTATTTATGGGTGGAGTTGATTACAGGTAAATGGCACTTATATAACATGGTTCCACTTCAAGAAATTGGAACCCCCGTACAACATGGCATCCTAGAACACGGTTTCACTCTAACACAGTTGGGGAATTAGAGAAATCCCCAAACAACACAGAACGTAATAAGAGCTTTTAAGGGCAAAAGAGTTCTCATTTGAAATTAGGGAAATCCCAGAATAACATGGACCATAATCAAAGCTTTTAAGAGCAAAAGAAATCTCATTTGAAATTTTTCATTCAAGCATGGGTATCACATCAGATTTGACTCCAGAATTTTAAATTTTATTAGAATGTTAAATCCATTTGATTGTGGAGTATTAAGTACGTAAATTTTAAAACTTTGTGCTTTTCTTTTTTACTACATTATACATAAGTGAAAATTACTTTAATAAAGATATTTCTCTTAGAAAAATATAATAGTACTTGTTTAAAATTTTTGGAACCTAACCGCCTTTTTTGTACTGGTTGTTTCATATAACATGGATCTGCATAACACAGCAATTTAGGAACCTAGCAACCATGTTATGTGGGGGTTACCTGTATTTCAATAAACTCTGTGCCACTTATCCTTTTGACAGGAAGTCTAAGAAGAGGTATCAAACCATATGGCATTTTCTCATGAAAGTGGCTCTAGTAAATAGCTATATATGTTACAACATTCAAAACCCTAAATTGAGCCAGCAGAAATTCAGGGGAGTAGTTATGGAGGGCTTATTAGAAGGACTTTCAAGAAAAGACGGAAATAAGAGGGGCTGCAGGATGTCTGCACCAAAAGAAATTAAGGCTGACAGAGCCCCATTTTCCTAGGCCCTTTGAGGGTAAGAAAAAGCAGCCTAAGTGCTGCCTGTGCAGCATCATGCCCTCATCATGCCCTCAAGAGAGAAAGGTGTTTGCCAACGAAAACAAACCAGGTATCACCGTGCTATATGTCCTAGAAATCCAGCAATGTTGGGAGAATTACCACTGAAAAGTAAAAAAAATATTAAAATCTGTCAGTGTTCCAGAAAGGAAGTTTAGGAAAGCAGATGTACAGTTTTCTGTATTTTTGTGTTTTTCAAGAATGAATAACAGGAGGAAATTTTCATACTTTGATCATTTATTTTAATAAAATGTGCCACCTTCACTGTATTTACTTAAACATATAAATACTGTAATTATTATAAAATTGTTATTTAGTGTGAAACTGTTTCCAGGATTTTTCCCCATTTACAAGACTTTTAATGTTTTCCTGTGGCTTGCACTATCAACAACGAAGATGTTTTGTAGGCCATGCTGTGCAACATTTTGCAATAAATTTTTTATTTCATCAATGCCATTAGATTCTAATTTATCTATACTTAAATCTAATTGATGCCACTTAGTATGTTTTGAGTATTCTTTGCTAAAATTCAATATAATGGTAAATTTATTACCATATAATGAAAATTTAAAATAAAAATGTCATTTATGTCCAAAGCAGCTCAAAATATTATTAAATGCATTAAAATGTGCTCACTTTGGCCGCACATATACGAAATGCATAAAGTAGTCAAATTATCAACTTTTTATTTTTTGTGGCTTTTCAACACATTTTGAAAAACCTGAAGTCAATTAATGCAGTGAAAGGGTTAAAGAAGATCATCACATAAATATAAGGTGATGGAAAGAGAAGTCACATTAGGTGGTGAACTTATTATACATCAAGTTGACAATGCACTGTAGAATTGTATGCCTGAAACCTATGTAATCCTTGCTAACAGATGTCACCCCAATAAGTCTAACAATAAAAATTAATTAAAAAAAAAAAAAAAAAAGAAGATCATCACAGGTGATGAAACTTGGGTCCATCATTATGACCCCGAGAACAAAAGGCCCTCCATGGACTACCACCATAAGGGATCATGTCAGCTGAAAAATTTCAAAACTCAGGCTTCAGCTCAGGTCATGTTGACTGTTTTTTGGTTTGAACACTCTCCCATTTCGATGTGCACTGGGTGAAAAATGTAAGCATCTGTGTGTGCAAGGTCAAGGATGATGGAGGGGAGACCATGTGACTGACTACATAGAACCAGTTATATCCAGATATGTCTAATACAACAAAATAGATTACAGTGGAGGCAAAATTTATCAGCCCGCCCCTGTAAGTGTTATACTTTTGCCTAGTTTGACCCTTCTCCCCAGAAAGCTAGAGAAAGTAGGCTCTGGGGTTTGAATCCTAGTGTTGGATCTTAAGTTACTTAATGTTTGTGTCTCAGTTTCTTCACCTGAGAAATGAGGATAATAGTACCCACCTTCTAGGATCATTGGAAGATCATATGAGCTCAAACAAGTAGAGGTTAGATTAGCTCCTAGCACATAGTAGTAGTACTCAAAAAAATTAAGTGTTGGTAGTATCGATGGATTGAAACACTCCAAGGTTTAGTTTGGTGTCACTTGCGTAAAAATGAATTGCTCCTCCTTCTGCACGTGTGGGTAAATCTGTCACAGTGACATTCCCTAGTGATAGAGATTCAACAGGACATCACGGAACCTTACAGAACGCCCAGTTCCTAGTAGACGCTTAGTAAAGAACGACTCCTCTGGGTCCGTGCTGGGTGCAGATTTCTCAGGCACCGTCTCTACTGTGGCTGTGTGACCAGGATGAACTCAGTTATGCTGTGGTAGTAAACAACCCCCAATTTTCAGTAGCTTCAAACCTCAGAGGTTTATGTCTCAGTCACACCGCATGTCACTCACTGATTCAGGAGGGCTCTACCCTCATGTTGCCCTCACATAGGACACAGGCTGACCACAGGCTCTCTAGTACATCACCAATCACAGTGGCAAAGAGAAGGGAGTGTGGCAAATCACACGCTGGCTCCTAAAGGCTTCTGCCTAAAAGTGACACACTTCTAAGGTTCACATTTTACTGGCCGAAACAAATCCAGGGGGGAATCAGGTACACGCCTACCTTGTTTGTAAGATCAGGATCATGGCAGACAGCCATATAAGCCCAGTTCCTCATCGGAGGACCATGCTGATCTCAAACACTCCTGGGACCTCCTGGGAATGAGAGCTGAGGCAGTAGTGGTTTCTGAGTTCAGGCTGGAGAAAGGAGGCCCTGGCAGCTGTGCTCAACTCCCCTGGAGAGGCTCCAGGCCACGTGCAACAGGAACAGCAACAGCACTGTTAGCTGACAAGCTTGGAACCTGCAAGACTCAGTCCTCAGTGGTGGAGTGAACTCATGGAAAGAGGCCATGCTGGGCACTGGCCAGGCTTGCAAGACTGATGTAGTTCCTAGTGTGATATTTGCAGATTCCATCCACACACCCGGAGAATGCAAGTCAGAGGACCAGTACCTCCTGACAGACAGGGCTGGTTTCCTTCAGCCTACCCCGAGGTGCCTTCTCTCTCACTCTCTCAGAGGCCTTTCTCAGGGGCTCCAAAGGGATGGCATCTTAACTCATCCTGGCTGAGAGAAAAATGACACAGCTATCCTGAGTGACCTGTGGCCACTCGTGCTGATAGCAATGTGGAGCAGGCAGGGCCTTTCTACAGGACAACCTAAAAATGATTCTTCAGGGCTGTGTCCAAACTCCCCAAACCCAGCTCCGTGGCTCTGACATAACTCAGTCTTCCCAAAGCAGAGAGGTCTCTTTTATTAAAGGGATGAGGCTCTGGAAGAATGAGCTCTAGTACCTGGAATTCAATCAGCACAGCCAGGCAGATTCACCTAAGAGCTTCAGACAACTACATAATTCAGAGAGTGACACTTACGAAGAGACATGACTGCTTCCCACATTCAAAGCTGCCTGGGTGCCTCAGAGTCTGCCTGAGGCTGGGCTTGCCCTTCGGAGTCTGGAAGTAGAAGCAACAATGGTGGCACTCTCTTACTGACCACGGGAAGGCTGAAGTTGGTCTGGGGTCCCTGCAGGCATGCTGACTCAGTGGGATGTTCTGCACGGTAAGAACACAAGGTGGGCCAGGAGAAAGAAGACCTGCAGGATATGGGGTCCTCTCTGATTAAACTGACAAGCCCCTCTGGCAGGAGCATGTCTGGCTGCATCCCTCTCCTTGAAAGGATTCCAAGGTTGTGCAGGGGCAAAACCCACTGTTGCGCAGACCCACTCCTGGAACAGGAGTCTGTGGGTACCTGGTTAGACTCCTGGAACAATGTGCCTGAGGTGGGTGGTTATGCATCATCCATCCCCCTCACTGGTCACGCCATCTGCCTTTCCTTCCCCATTCCATAGCTTCAAGCCAGTTGTGTTGAGGATCTGGGGCAGCCCCAGGGCAGCAGGCTCTCCTTGAGGGGAAGTACATGGTGAGAAGCCAGCAGACACCCCTGCATCACACCCAGCCTGCTTCATTGTCCTTGGCCTTTCCCCTGCCTCAGCTAATCCGCTGTGGCCAGGGGAAATGAGCTTGGGAAAGGGGTCATGTGGTACAATCCAGTAGGGAAGGACTTTTGCAGCAGTGCATGTGACCCAAGTCTAGGTTTCATGTCCCTCAAAACAGTCAATCAAAAGCTGGAGGTAGGGTGAGGGTGGGAAGGGTCATCTTTTTGTGACCCTTCAGTCACCAGACTCTTTGGTGTCAGAAGCCCATTTATTTTCTCTTTGTCTGCAAGTGAATCACAGGTGAGCCTGCTGACCAGGATGTTGGACTACTATCCCTTTTCTGTCTTTCTTTTTTCCACATTTATCATATTATGCCATGTATAAATGTGCTCCCATGAATAATGCGCACCCACGTTTTTGGCTCAAACTTTCAGGGGAAAAAAATCTTTTCTTTTAATTTTATAATTCAAATGTTTATTTGTTTATATTTAGGTACTCTTTTCTTTGTAAATAAATTTTAGCATTTATTTTTTAACATATTATGGTACAAGAAATTTTATGTATAAATTTTTTCATATTAAAAAAACCGATTATCGTATTCCAGGGTATTACTTTGCATACAGATATCATTATTGATTTCTGGAGTTACACCGTTAACTCATAAGCATAAATAAAAGAATTAAAAACATTTATATAGCTACAGAATTAGTACTACCCATGTATAATGTGCATCCTTATTTTTCCCTCACAAATTTGGGCATAAAAGTACGTGCTATACACAGCAAAATACGGTACATTTGCACCCAGCTCCCAGATGAGTCTCTTTCAGAAGGCACTGACTGACTTGGCACCTATCTGGTGACTCCGGGATACCTGGTTAGAGGGTGCCTGAAGAAAAGTTCTTGGTCAAGATGGAGCCCTCTACGAAGGCAATGTTTAGAAGAAGCATTGTATCGCTTCTCGGCCTTTTGGCTAAGATCAAGTGTAGAAGAAGCATTGTTTACAAACTGCCCATCGGAGCTGTCCAGGAAAAGGATGACCTCAAGATCATGTCAGGAACACTAATTAGATAAAATCTGCAACAGTCCTTTGGCCAAAGAGTGTGCTGACTAAGGCTCCTTCCGGTTGCTGTTTCTCTGGCACATGGCCAGCGCTGCCCCCACAGCTGCGTCCACATCCTGCCCAAAGGACACAGGGAAAGGGAAAGCCCTCTGCACCTCCTGCTTCAGCACCTCGTTCCTGGACAGCGCACTCCCACTGCTGACCACACGCTCCACACCCCATTCTTTGAGCTGCTGGAATGGAAGCATCGAATGCAGATTCTGAACGATGCCCCGGCACATGGCCCGGGTCACGTGCCCCAGGGAGAGGTCAGAGGAGGAGATTCTGGTCACTGAGGCCAGCTGGTCTGGCAGGTGCCTCTCGCCCAGCACTGTTGGAGTGATGGTTAGGCAGGTGTCACTCTGCTGTGCAGCTGCCTGGATCATGCGTGAATACACAGTGGATTCTTCAACCTCCAGGCCTGCCAGGAACAGAGAAGACCTGTGTGAACTCATGCACCCCCTCACTGCAGGATGAGACAGTACAGAATTTCCAAGGGGCAGGGATAGGTCTACCACTTACTTCTCACTATAACTGGCTGCTTCCTGGCTCAGCGACTCATGTAGTCTGGCTAGTTACACTCTATCCCAGACCTTAGCCAGCTCTCTCACTGCAGATGCCAGCCCAGACTTCAGGGAGAGACCTTGTAAGTATTGCTATGAACCCTAACCATCCCACAGCTCTGGGACCCTTGGTCCCAAGGGGGCCATAATGCATACACTGATCCATAAGTATCATCATGGCTGCTACAAGACATATTAGCATTGTCACAGAAATCCCAGGGTCACAGGGCTGACTGTGGTCTAGACTATCCCTCAGCAGAAGCTGAGAGCCACCAGTCTAGACCAGTGTTTCTCACATTTGATTAGAAATCACTTAAAGATCTTAGTAAAATGCAGCTTCTGACTCCCGGGATGGGGTGGGCCCTGAGCTTCTGCATTTGTTATCAGCTCCTAAAAGAAACCAGAACTGCTTGCTGGAGGGCCACACTTTTTGGTTGTGCCTCACATTGTGACTATAAGAGGTTTCCTGGAATGACTTGGTTTTGAGCTCCTACAGGTAATCAATGCATCTGAGGAACATGATTTCCTGAGAACTAGAAAGCTGACCAGAAATTTCATTTCTACTTTAAATGCTTGAAAAGGGAACATATCCTGGAAAAGGAAGGTTTTGTGTGTTTTCCTGTAAATGTAGAGCAGAGGAAGGCCTGATCAACTCTACCCTGAAAATTAAAGAAGAGAACAGGAGGGCATTATCTCCAGGGACTCTCCTAAGAAAGGCAGTCAGAAACTACTGGTCAGGATTAAGTGTTATGAGAATTTTATAATATTGTAAAATATCAGGAATCTTTTCACTCATTTGTGTTTGATTCTTTCATTTTTGTCTGCCTATAGTCATTAGAAGGAACACCTCAAATGCAAAGAACCCAGGGGCTCACTGATAGAATAAGACAGTGGGGCAGTGGAGAGCTGGGAGAATCTTAGGATCCTCCACAGTCAAGGTTAGGGGAGAAGGTGCCCTCTCAAAAAAGGGAGTAGGTGATGGCAGCTCAAAAGATGAAAGATGGCTATAAGCTCAGATCTCTAAGGAAAGGATGTTCCAAAACTTGGCTGGGCCTGAGACATGAATCTTGGAGCTTCAACAGCACATTCAGCACCAAGACACATAGAAAGGACAACGTACCACTATGCGGACGATACCTTACCTAGATCGGCCATCCACTGGACCAGCATGTGGACGAATGTGGCCAGCACATTGCCCCCATTGAGTGATGCTGCCACTGCCAGGTAGGTCCTGTCAAAGTAGGGGAAGTAGGCAACAGGAGCTGCCGGGTCTGGAGTCTGCGCCGGCTGGAACCCTGAAGGCATGGAGGCTGCCAGTTGGACCGAAGTGCTGATGTTGAGAACTAGGGTTCAAGGAAAGCAGAGGTCAGGCCTGTCGGGCTAACTCAGAGGTCACAGCCACAATAGGGCAGGGGGAGAGTGTGCTGATTTTAAAAATCTGTCCACAAATTCTTTGCTACTGCTCCTTTTAGGAGAGCCTAATTCTCCTCCCCCTGAGTATGGGTCAGACTTGATGACACACATCGAATGAAGAGAATAAAGCACAATTGACAGTGCGTGAGTTTGGAGACCGGGTACAAAAAGGTAGTGCAGCTTCTGTCTTATCTCACTTGCTCCGGGAGAAGGCAGGTACTGTGCAATAAGCAGCGCTATGGAGTAGCCTATGTGGCAGAGCTGAGGCCTCCTGCCAAGAGCCACAGGAGAGAACCGAGAAGTGCACCCTCCAGACCTAGTCAAGCCTTCAGATGAGGCCACTCCTAACCCTCCGAAAGCTTGACTCATGAGGGGCCTTGAGCCAGACCCTGCAGCTACACCCAGATTCCTGACTCTGAGAAACTGCATCGTCTATTTTAAATACAAATGTTTACAAAATAAATGTCAAACCCAGGGACACACAAAAAGAAAAACTGTGTCAGATAACAAATGTTTGCTGTTTTAGGTACTAAATATGGGGTGATTTGTTACATAGCAATAGACAACTATTTACAGAGTAAGACCTCAGCCCAAAGGTTTTATTCTCTGCAGAGGTCTCATTCATTTTCTACCAGTTCCACTGCTTCCTCACTTCCAAAGTGTTTTTCTTAACCTTCCCCAAGGGCAGGGGGGAAACTCCCAGACCCAGCACATGCTTTGAGATGAAGGGATGTAAGGAGAGAGATGGCGTGCTAGCAAAATGAAAAGACGCAGAATAAACTGAGCGTGGTTTTCTGGAGCATTGAATTGAAAATTTGGGAGAAAAAAAAGGTTTTGAACTTTTTTGACCTTATGTGCAAACCAAATGGGCAGAATGTCACCTTTCCCTCTCAGTTCATCATGAATTAACAGGAATTACTACCAAAAACAAAACAAAACCAGTCACTGGAAATTTTATTTCTTAATAAGGTAATGTAAGAGGAATAAACTTCACAGAGGACAGTGCTGGTCAGAAGTTTTAAACTCAGGGTTGAACTGTAATTGTTCTAACTGATGGAGGAAAACAGGGTGTGATGATGAAGAGACCCTACATGAGATGAATGAGCTCTCTGCTCCCCGTGATAACGAGAGGCTCCCAAAGTGGACTCGCTCCGCCAGGCTGCTGTGAGGAGCGAATGAAACACACACCTATGACCAGCCTGCTTGGGTTGGCAGGCCCAAATTCTGCCGTAGCCCGGGGATGGGCAAACAACAGCCCACAGACCCTTCCAGCCCACCATCTGTTTTGGTATGGCCCAGAGCTAAGAACAGCTTTTACATTTTTTTGGTAATCATAGCTTTATTGAGATGTAATTCACATAAATTCACCATCAAATGTACCCCTTTAAAGTATATATATATATATATTCAGAGTTGTACAACCATCACCACAATCTAGTTTTAGAACATTTTTATCATTCCCAAAAGAATCCCCGTACCCGTTAGTGATCACCTCCTCCCCTTCCAACCCCTGGCATCCATTAATCTACTTTCTGTCTCTACAGATTTGTCTAGTCTGGAAGTTTCACAGGAATGGAATCAATCAATATATGGCATTTTTTAATGAGCTTTATTCATTCCTTTTACTTTCACTCATGGGTTGTGGCATTTTAGCTGTGTGGATATTCCACATTTAAAAAATCTGTTTATCAGCTGATGGGCATTGTTTCTGTTATACTTTTTGGCTATTATGAATAATATTGCTAGGGACGTTTGTGTACAAGCTTTTGTGTGGCTACGTGTTTTCAGTGCTCTTGGGTGCATATCTAGGAGAAGAATTGCTGGGTAATACGGTAACTCCACGTGTAACTTTTAAGGGACTACCTGACTGTTTTCCAAAGGGGCTGCACTAGTTTACAATCTTAGTAGCATGCTCTCACATTTTCACATGGTTGAGGAGCAGAATATTTCATGACACATGAAAATTACATGAGATTCACATTTCAGTATCTATAGATAAAGTTTCATTGGAATGTAGCTAGGCCCATTCATTCATGTATTAGCTATGGCTGCTTTCACACTCCAACAGCAGAGTAAAGTAGTTACAACAGAAACCATATGACCCACAAAGGCTAAAATACTTACTATTATGCCCTTTTTTAGCGAGAAAAAGTTTGTCAACCCCTGCCTTAGACTGATGCCTCTACCTCACTGTAACTCTCTTACACTAAATGCAGAAACGACTGCACTAATCAGATGTGGTGGAACTTCCACTGACAAACACAAAATAAAAAACCTTAATCTACTAATTCATATTTTTGGTCACAGAAACCAGCCAACTAGAAAGGGTCATTTCCCTCACCTGGCCCTACTGAGGGCACAGACTATGGACAGGGACAGAACTGGCCCTACTGCATCGCAAGCTCCCTAAGTAGGGGCTTCATCTGCAGGGATGGGGGTGATGTTCATGTTTATAGAACAACAATCAACAGGATGCTGAGGCCGCCAGGTATGTGTGCCCCTCAGACCCTCACACAGAGGAGAAGCTGAGAACAAAAGACTCACCTGCATCTGTCCTCTGGGCCATACAGGAATAGACGGAGGCCTGTAAATCACCCAAGGCCACGCCCACCGGGGTCCCCTCTGGGATTCCAAACCACGTGCGGGAAGTCCTGCCTGCCACGCTGGCAGGCTGAGCAACGTCGGGGAGTAGGTGGACCGGAAAGCCCGAGGCCCTCAGTCTGCAAACCGAAATCCGACAAGTGTGTTTACCTAGTGCTTGTTTTTCTGGCTTCTCCTGTTCCCAGGACACTCAGCAGAGGGAAGTAATATCAGATACAAACAGGAGAAGAGAGGGTACATGCCAGTGGTTCCACAGGGGCCTCTGGCTTTTCTGAAACCATGAGAAACAGGCTTGGGTTTTTAAAAGAGTCAATACTGGCTCTCAAAAGCTTGGGAGTGGCCTTCAGGGGAAGACAACAACCAGTTTAAGCAGGGATGATCAGGAAGGGTTAGATAAAAGCCAGAGAACAGGGGGCATCCAGCCCCCTGTGTTTGAAGGGAATACAGACACTCCGCGAAAGGAGGCAGCCGGAGCTTCAGTGCAAAGTCCAAGTTGGTTAGCACCAGTCAAACCAAAGTCAAACCCATGGGCCATCTCCTGAACACCAAACACTTTCATCACTCGGGGTTAGTGAACATGGGCTGTCAATTTTATAAAACATGCTAGAAAGTCCTTTACCTGAACTACTAGGTGATTTTTGTTTTATTACAGAGCTCAGAATTGGGGCCCTGATGGAAGTGAACTTACAGGGCACTGGACTTCTGGACCTGAAAAGGCAAATGTTGTTTAAACAGAACCTAGAAAGCAACCCTCGTGCCTACTACTTCCATTTCTTTACCTTATTTTAAAACATATTGAAAAGTTATTCAGTGAAATCTACAGGCCAGGCTTGGGTCACAGGGAATTGGGGAGCCCACCCTAGGTCTGGGTGACAGTGGAGGAGCCTCCCCAAGGGCTTCCCTTGCCACCAGGCCCACCCAGGCCCGGTGGTGACTGGAACAGGCTGGGGGCACTGGGACCTGATTCCTGGTCTCTTTCTTGGAATCACCCACTATTCCCAAGTAGGGAAGCCCCAGTGAAGCTTTCACTCTACAAATTCTACCCTTCAGCCAGAGCCAGTCTGCAAGTTTATACTCACGTCTCCACGTTCCAGGTTTGGCTCTGGGTGTTGAAGTATCCCCAGCTCGCAGCATTCTGGTCAGACATCAGGGGTCTGGGCAGGTCACACAGCATGGCAACCACATAGTCATGGATGGTGCCAGATGCATCGTAGGTCTGCAGGAACTCTGGGCTGTTTTTATACCAGAAACAATTCAACACGGTCTAATGGTGACATGACAGCATGGGCTGCACCTAGCTGTGGGCAGGGCGGGCTAGCTGTGCCATAGCTGGGGGGCACACAGAAGTCCGTGGGCGGTGGCTCCCCCAGATGGACCTCCTGAGGTGAGGCTCTCCTGGTCACTCCAAGCAAAGCTGCCATTAGGTGAGGGGACTCAGGAAAGGATACGCTCTACCTGGGAAGGCAGGACATCAGTCGTCTTCAGCCCTGAGCCCACCACGAACTCACCCAAGACCCTTGGCAGTCCCTTTTCCTCTCTCTATACCGCTCTTTCCCTCTCTGGGTTAGAATAGAATAACCAATAGAGAACCCTCTGGGAAATGGAGCAATTCTAGACCAAGTCTAGGTCTTGTGACCATACCCTGTGCCAGGTCACACTCACTGAGGGACAATCCAGAATGTGGGGTGACCGGCCAGAGGTGCAGTCCCCTGGCCACTCCCATTCCCCTGGAAATCTAGCACCCAATTCAAAGAACAGTTGTCTGTACCTGTTTTTCAAAAGCCAGAAGACGGTTGCACAGCCAAATCCCGTGGCCACACTGAGATGGGACTCTGGCTGGGGCAGAGAAGCCAGGAACCCGCTGCTACACCGGCCATCCTGCCAGGTGACCAGGTGGCTCACAGCTCTGGGCTCGAATGCAGGGGCGGCCCCTCCCTCTGTCCATTCACAGCCTGGAACAAAGGAGATGACCAAAATCAGAGCAAAGAGCAACTGACGAGCACCAGCACGTCTCTGACTACTCTGGTGGTGAGGTCACAGCACAGACCTTATCAGCCATGATAATTGTCAGAGCACTCAGACTTAGCGCCTGGCTCCACCATCAATAGCTATATGACCCTGGGCAAGTCCTTACTCCTTCCATTTATCCCGTGTCTTCTATGTCCCTTTTTATTCGTTTCTAAAAGTTGATATTATATCTGCTCCCTCTCCCCCAGGTAAGAAAAGTACTGTGGCACACTCTCAAGTCCCCTAATCTCTGTCCTTCCAAACCTCATCATAATGATATTCTCTAAACTTGATTCTGGTTGATTAAGGATATATTTTCTATTTTCCTTTGGTCTTAGCTAATCAATTTTTAGGTATCAAACTTTATAAGAAATCTAGCCATCTTTTATTCATTTATCTCCTGAAATCCCTTCTGGATTTTCCTCTGTTCTTATTAAATATTTCACCCAAAATTGTTGCCAGTGTATGTCTTCCTGTGGCAAAGGGTCTGAAAGTCTATCATTCCAGAATGGTCTTTCATATCCTCATATGTGAATGACAGTTTAATCAGTTATAATATTCTAGCTCCTAAGCTCCTTTTCTTCAATACTTAAAAACACCATTTGTAGATTTGTGGTAGATTGCCACAAATTTCTTGCTACTCCTTTATTAAGTGATAGAGTCGAAATCCTCTTTCTTGGAAACTGAGCTGGCCTTGGTGACCGGCTGGACCAAGACAAATGTGGCAGGAGTGACAGCCTAGGACTCCCAAGGTTAGGGATAAGAAGTCTTGCAGCTCCTACCAACAGCCTCTTGGAGAGCTCACTCAGGGGAAGCCAGTCGCCATGCAAGGGTTTCAGCATCCTGAACTCTCCAAACCAGTCTATCTGTTACCAGGTTCAGGGGCTGTTTGCCAGTCCCCAAAATCAAGAGACAAGGTTAGTGGAAAGAAAAGTAGGTGTATTCAAAATGCCAGCATTCCGGAAGCATGACGGACTCTTGTCCAAAGCCCATCTCCCCATTTCCCCACATGGCCAAAAGATTGCATAGACTCTAAGAAGAGGCAGAACAAAACAAAAGGGGAGAGGTGGTCGAGCAATTCCTCGTCAATTTGAAGAAGAAAAGAAGGTGCTTCCCAGTGGTTTCGGGGATGGAGGGGGGGATCTTATGCAAATGTTGCAAAGACTTCTTCCAAGTCAATGTAAACAGAGTCATTAAAACTGGTATGTAGAGTGAACAGAAACTGGTATGCACAGCAAACAGTCATTGACACTACATTAAGGAGGGAAACAAAGAAAAAAGTTTTAAAACGTTCTAAGTTCATTACACTGTTGAATCCAACTACACTTAGGGTGTTAGATCCTAAAAATAGAGAATACAGGGTCACGTTACATGTTTATCAAATGAATACTCCCAAGCAACCTCTGTCACCTCCATGAAAAACAGTAGAACAGCTGAGCCCTGCCCAATTCCTGCCCGAAGATTCACAAGATATGATCAAATGGTTACTGTTTTAAATCACTTAGTTTGGAGGTAGTTTGTTATGTAGCAACACATAACCAAAATACTATCCTATTGCTTTTTTATACAGACTATTGCTGTCGAACATTTTTTAATGTCAATCTTTTTCTCATTCTTTCACATGGGATCTGATCTTTTACTCTGTAAGCTTTTGGAAATTTCTCTTTGTCCTTGAAATCCTTAAAATTTCCCTAGAATAGATCTAGCTGGGATTCTCCTTCCCTCTCCGCTTTGATATTCTATGGACCCTTTCAGTCTGGGACATTACATCTTATTTTGTCAATTATGGAAAATGTTTCTCCATTAATTCCTCAAGTATTTCCTTCGCTACCGCTTTTAATTTTCCCTTTCTGAGTCTCCTATTATTAAGATGCTAGTGCTTCCATTTGTACGCTCAATGTCTCTTAGATTTTCCTTTATATTTTCTACTTCTTTGTCCTCTCTTTCTTCCTTTTGAGAGATTTCCTCAATGTGATCTTCCATTCTTTGTTTGTTCTGAAGTTCTATTCATTCTGCTGTTAATCCCATCTACTACCATCTTTATTTCAACTATTATTTTTTTATACCTAATATTTCTATTTGGTTCTTTTTACGTTTTCTTCTTATTGTTTCCTGGCTATTATCTTCCTTTAATATCTTTTAGTATTATGACAACTGATTTTAAATTCTCAGTCTATTCTAATAGTTCTGCTTCTGATAGACTTTCCATCAAAATAGCCAGTATGATGTCTTTTTTGTTATAATGTTATACTCTTCAAATGTCTTACTGTCCTGGCTTATGAAATCATATTGCTCTGGGAGTATTGGCGACTCTGTCAGGCAATATGTAAATGGGCCGGTCCTCAGTTCCTGTCAGCCTCGACATCTTGAGGAGAATGGATTAGTGCTTGGGTCGATCCATAGCTAAGCTATCCCCACCAAGCAAAATATCTCCCCAGGTCAGAGTTTGTCCCCTGCTCTCCATGAAGAAACAATGTTATGAGGATTCTTAGACCATCCCTGGGGTTTGAGCAGGGACAACTGTTTCACTCCACTGCCTTGATTTTATTCCTGAAGATGCCTGAGTTCTTGTGTGTATGGGGACAGGTGCTGCTTGTCCCAAAGCTGTGACAAGCCAGGGGAATTAGCGGTTCCCCCTCCTATTTATCTTTCCACAGGCAAGGCTGGCTGCCTCTTGCCCTAGACCCAAACCACCAACATTTACACACTGGGCCTATCACCCCAGGCTTTCTCACAATGTTCTCCCCTTTCCCTAGTGTCTTTCTCTTATGATTCCTCTGAAACCCATCTTGGGGGAAAGAGCCAGCAGTCAAGTTCAGCATCTTGGTGGCAATGGCATCTGAAGTCCAGAGGTACAGGGCACTGATAATTATGTTTCCTAGATCCTAATGGCTCTTTCTGTCTCTGTGTTGACTTTACTCTTAGGCTAGTAGCAAAGGGAAGGGTTAGATTTAGGGCTAGGGTTGTGTGCTGTGTGTGCTGTGTGTGTAGGGTTGTATGTATTAAATGAGTTAACACCTGTAAAGCACTTAGAACAATACCTGACCATACTAAATACCCAATTCATGTTAGTGATATTAATGATGATGAGGATAATGAACCTCTACCTTCTACACTCTGTCCATGCTCTAAGACTTTTCCAGCAGGCTTTGAGAAAGAGAATATGCCCCGTTACATATCTTTTGTTTTCTCTTCTCATACAAGGGATATTTCCCACACTGCCATGCAATAAAAATACAACTACTGCAACAGAATAGGAAAAGAATGTTGACAGTCAAGAAAAATGATCAGTAATCAGGAACATTCCAAATGTGATGATGGAGATGAGACTCTGGCCTCCACTACAGAACAGTGCTGCCATCAAGAAACACAGGGCAAAGCCCCACACAACACTGTCTCATGGCTGTGTCTGATCTCAGACCCCCCACCCCCAGATGTGGAAGCCAAGACCATTAAACATTTTCCCATAAATGTGCTCCTTGAGAACCAAAGAAAGAGATTTAACTACCCCTTCAGCCATGAAACATCCATTCATTCATTCATTCACACATGTATGACCGAAGGATATATTTATTGAGCATCTAATATGTTTTAGGCACTGGTGCTAGTCCCTGAGATTACAGTGGTGAACAAGGAAAAGTCACTGCCTTCACGAAGTTTGTATGCTAGGGATATAGAATACTGATAGGCAAATACATGCTATCGGGTACTTTCAGTTGCTGTGAAAATATATATAGCAAGATAAGGGGATAGAGTGATAGGTTGTTAAAGAAACTTTAAGATGACATGTGAGAAGGGACCTGAATGCAATAAGGGAGTGAACCATAAGAATATCTGAGGACACATGTTGTAGATAGATGGAACAGCCAGGCAAAGGCAATGAGGGGTCTTGTCAATCTCTACTTAGTATCCCTAGCCAGTACCCAGGAGACCAGCAAGGCCGGTTACAGATGCAGCACCTGAGGTTTCTTAGTAAAGCTGGATCTCCATAGCATTTCTTCAACCCCTTTATCTGCAGCCAAAACCCTTATTATTTCTTTTTAATTTTTAGATTATCGTTTTTATTTTCTTTATATTATAAAATAAATATGGAGTTTTTACCAAGTCCCAGGTATTGCTCAAGCACTTTAAAAATATTAATTCATTTAACCTACATATTAGTCTTACAACACAGATGTGATTATTGTGCCCATTTTATTCATAAGAAAAATAAAGAACAGAGAAGTTAAAAATTTTTTACCAAAGGTCACCTAGCTACTAAGTGGTAGAACCAGGATTCGATTCAGACAGGCTGTTTCAAATCTGGTCTAACATATATTTTTCCTCTTTCATTTTTTTGTTTGTTTTTTGTAAAGAATTTCTATTTTTTTAATTTTTTTAATTATACAAGTGATAAGTGAATGCATTCTTAATATAAAATGTTCAAATACTACAGAGAAAGCAAAGGCCACCTGAGTCCCAGCCCACTTCCTGTCACTGTCAGCATTTGCTGGGTGACCGTTCAAAGGCTTTACACTCACATATATTTTGTTTAGTTTGGTCGATTTGGGTTGGGTTTTGTTTTACTTTGTTTTTGCCTATTTTTAAGAAATAAATAGTACTGCATTGTATTTTTCTAGGGGTTGTTTTTATCATCCAACAACATGTTCTGGAGTTCTTTCCATGTCAGTATACATGAATGTACCTCATTTTTTTTAACTACTGTATATCGTTCCACAGAAACATTTATTTAACCATTTCTCTATCATTAAATATCACGGTTTTCACTACCGTAAACAGGCATGCACTGAACGACCATGATTATGCCTTCTTATGCACATACGTGTTAAAGCACTTGTCCTGAACAGACTTCAAGTAGTAGCACTGTTGGGTCAAAGCAGCTATCTTTTGTTCTTCTTTTAGTAGCAGCTACCTTATGTTTAATAGGCCCTACCAACGAGCCCTCCAAAATAGCTATGCTGATTGACACTACCAATAGCAGTATTTAAAAGAAACAATTTCCCCCCAGACTTTACCAACTCCTGACATTATCAAACTTTCATTGTTTTACAATACAGTGGGTGGAAAATGACTTCTCCCTGTTGTTTTCATCTGAGCTTCCCTAATTACTAATGACACCGAGTACCTTTTCACATGCATATTAGCCATTTTTATTTCCTCTTCTAGAAACAGCCTGTCCTGACCCTTTGCCCATTTTTTTCCTCACGGCTATCTGTCCTGTGTTATTAGTTCTTTATATGTACCCATATTCATTCTTTTTCTACCACACATGAGCGAATATTTCTTCCCAGTCTGCTGTTTGCCTTTTAGCTTGGTTTTATGATCCCCACTTCTCTCCTGCTATTACTGAGCCTGAAAATGGAATCTGCAAACAGGCGTAACCACAGGCCTCTCAGAAGACACTAAGTCATTCCCTCGCTTCTCCTTCAGCCGGCTGGCCTGTACCCTCATGGAAGCACTTAGCTCTCTGCTCAGGTTACTGGTATGCATCTACGTTGACTGCCTTGCATGTAACCTGGAAAATAAGGGCTTCAACCATTCCTTTCTATGTCTCCCGTGAGGCCCAGCACAGAGCCTTATGTATTGTAAGTACTGAACCGAAACTGAATTATGGCTGCCATTAAAAGCAGAACGACTTGATCCCAAATGTGATTTCACCTAACTCTGCTAAGCAGGTACCATCATCATCCAACAGTGGCTTTCCTGCTTCCCAGAAACAGAAAACAAAACAAGAAGGCATGCAGGCTGGCTCAATGAAATATTAAGCAGCTCTCTCTGAGGTCAGTGATGGTTTGTGTGGTTGTTACAGAGTCCAGGAGACTGGCAGAAAGGAAGGCGTATGACCAGACCACAATCATTAGATCTCTGCTATCCTCTTTGGGAAGGGTTTTAGTATTAAAAGGACATTTATTCTCGTTAATGCAAAATTAAGGAGTTTAAAAAGCTTTTACAACCTAGACTCCCTCTGAGAGGTCAGCTCTAACACCCTAATTGGCCTTCTGCTCCTGCTACTGACTGAAGCCAAGTAGCGCCTGTGGTCCCAGCTGGCCTGAAAGCAGGCAGATGAGAGGGAAAAGGGGAGGCACCTGCACTGGCTTCTATGGGGATGCAGCACATCCTGGGGACTGACCAAAGGATGCATCACTAGACATCAGTCACACTGCTGAGGCAAGTCACCACTCACTTGGCCCAGAGGAATCAGAATCGCTGACTCTCCCGACAGGAAGGAGTGAACCCTATGTTGAAATCATCTTAACTACAGCCTCCCAAAGTACCCACCCATTCTTGGCTTATAACACCAGCAGTAACATGTTGGTATTTTTGAAGCTAGGTCATCATAATACTATTCTCCCTACTTTCATGTCAACATAGAATTTTTTTATAATTGAAAAAATATATTTTCAATGCTTGACATAAGAAGAAGCATATGACTTCCTATAGGAGCGTAATCCTTCCTTGGACATTCTGTTGTGAAGTTCCTCCCTTCATTGACCTGTTATGCCCTCATGTAGCTCTAGTCCCCCCAGAGACCTTTAAAAGCTCAGCACGTTAAGTCAAACAGATCTACATTCAAAAGCTGGAGTTGCCACTTGCTGCCGAGTATATTACTGTAACCTCTACGAATCTCAACTTTTCATCGGCACAATGGGGACAGTCATGTAACCTATATCATAAGGGTGCTGGGAAAGTATGACGAGATCATGCAGGTAACATCCTCAGCCTAGCACCTGGCATGTAAAGTGCTTGTTGCTATTGTACTGGCTTCATTCTCCTCCTGGAGACCAAACAGAACAGGCCACTCACCCCTGCACCGTGCCAGATCTCCTGTTATAAGATGACCAATGAAATAATGCTCAGTTAGCAAATGAGCCCATAAAAAAGGACATACCCTGGAGTTTAAAGCTCACAAACATCTGATTATTTTAAACAATAAAAACTACACCCAAACTCAGAAGAGTTTCCTCTATGTCTTGGCATCTCCTACAGCTACACTAACCTCTTAGTTGTTGGCAGGGATGCTCTGAGACATTGACACAGATAAAGAGAAAGCTGTGGAAAATCTACTCCATGGAATCCTACAGAGGATCAGAGAGAAGTCCTTCTTCTCCCTCTCCTTATTCCAGGCTAATGTGCTGATGATGTGTGAGTGGACAGCTCGCTTATTCATTACACCTTGTGGCAGACATGAAGCACACAAAATATAAGAGGCAGCATATGCCATTTCATTCCCACTGCAGGATAACCTGGCCCTTCAGGCAGCTGTCGACAGCACTTTTCTGGTTCCACAGTGATTATTACGTGGAGTGTGTGATCACCCCCAGAGCCCGGCATACCTTGGCCTGTTTTCCAAAACATGACTCCATGCATCTGTCCTGACACTCCAATAGCACAGACTTTCCGGAGCGCCTGCTGGGGAAGGGCAGCCAGGCACTCGTTTAGGGCTTGGATGATTCTACTCACATCCTGCTCCCGCGCCTGGAAACAGAACAGGATATGTTGGGCACACAGACAGGCAGGCGGAAGTGGGCAGAGACCTTAAGGGATTTCCTGGGTGGTAGCTGCCCAGCCAATTCCACTGGGGTCACCTGTGACCAGCCTTGGGGAAGAGACGTGAGACCGAGTTCCCCACCACCTCCAGCAGGGCTGGGACAAGGAACGTGGTGGGCAAGGTTCCACTCCCTCCTTCACAGACTGAGGCACTGACACAGATTAGGTTCAGTAAATGGCCCAGGCTCTACCCTCCACTGTGAGTGCCAGCTGAGAAAAGCACTGTCTTGCCCCACAGGAAATTACAGTCTAGCAGGAAGCACAGGAAAACACAAGACAGACCACGCTGTAAGGAAAAATAAGGGTATCTCACAAGTCACATAGAGTATAGGAGTAAGAGAAGGATAGAACACAGCAGGGAGGAAATTGGCAGGATCGGTGTAGACAAGAAAGGCCTTAAGGAGGTGGGAGAGGAGGGAGGGGGAGCCAAACAGATGGTGATGGAAAGAGAACTCACACTGGGTGGTGAACATATAATGCAACACATGGACAATGCACTGTAGAACTGTACACCTGGAACCTATGCAACTCTTGGTAACCAATGTCACCCCAATATGTCTAACAGTAAAATAAATAAATAAATAAATAAATTATATATATATATGAAAAGGAAAAAAAAAGAGGGATTCCCTGATGGTGTAGTGGCTAGGCTTCAGTGCTCTTAACACCATGGCCTGGGTTTGATTCCCAGCCAGGGAGCTACCAAAAAAAAAAAAAAAAAAAGGAAAGAAAGAAAGAAAAAGAAAAATGAAAGAAAGTGCTCAAGGATTAAAGCACTTCAGGATGAGCCCTAGTGTTTGCTTCTACCTGGGCTTTAGCTCATCCATCTCATAAACATTTCCTGAGGGACCTGAGGGCCAGGCCCTGGAATTGGGAACAAAAACCCGCCTAGGGAAGGCAGGCATGAAGGAAGGCCAGGGAACATGTGGGCACAGCTCCAGCAGGATGGGCTATGCAAGAGGGTGGTGGGAAATGAGGCTGGAAAACAGGAGAAGCTGGGGCCCATCCCAGGGCCTCAACCCAGGTAAGGGGCTCTTCCTAAAGGAAATGGGGAGCTCCTGGGGCTTTCTGAATGGAAGAATATCATCATCAGAGCTGTGTTTCCAGATTAATTGGGCAATGGTAGAAGCTGCATAGAGACTATCTGTGTAAAGAAATTTGGGAGGTGGAAAAAGAAATTGAAGAAAGAACCACCTTTTCCTGATTTGGCTTTTCTTCCGACTTGCTGCCTCGAGAACTTCTCTCTAGGCAGAATAACCTCAAGAGACAAAGTCACGAGAGAGAAGCGTATTAATAAGGGTTGAATGGTCCTAAGAGACAAGAATATGAAAAGAATGCAGGATTTGGAAAAGTTCAGGGTCTTCAGAGTCAGATGGGAAAATGCATTGCGCTATCTTAGAGCTAAAGAAATACTAAACCCAATCCATCAGTATATCCAAATGGGTAGGAGGTACAGACTAACTTCCAAAGTAGGCCACAATGTGACTTAAACCCCAGAAATCCGGGTTTCATGACTACCCCATCCTTCAAATTATGAAGTCCCTGTTAGAGACTAGGGTTCCTGGGTACCACCCCACCCCAGTAGCTATTTCTAACCAGAAAGTCTCAATAAACTAAGGAGGCCACACAAAATATGCACTTGGGAAAGCAACCAAGTGCCATCATTGTCTTCTTGGTGAGTAAGTAAATTTCAAAGTGGAATGATCAAGAATTAAATACATGAGTGTTTAAAAGAATCAGACCTATGTGATTAATATTTGTGCTTAAGTAATCTTTGTATATTTGGTAATTTAAGTAAATGTATATTTTTAATAGAATTTGGTCCAGATTACCTCTGTATCTCCAATTTGAAATGTGAAATTGAAAAAAACAAAAAGGGAGAATGCAACAAAACAGTGGTGTGAGAGGACCTCTGAAATACTCCCCTAGAGATTACAATTAATAAAACACCTACACCTCAACCAAGGACCCTCTACACATCACACAATCACAGCTAAAAAACCCATGCATCTCATTAAGGTACCTACACGCAGGCAGAGGGTAAACAAAGGAGAAATAAAGGGAAGAGCAGGGACTTGACCACACGGGTCCCTGCTTGGAACTCTACCACTGGGGGAAGGAGAAGGAAGAAGGCAGCAGGAGAGCACCCTGGGCCTCACTCGGTCCATGGGACAGAGGAAAGGGGGCCCATTGGCGGGGCATTAGATACTGTAACCACCTCACTTTAGCCCCAGGAGGTGCAAACTGGTCCACAAACTGCAGCACGTGGACTTCACTCTGGTTCCCAGAGGAGGGGGAGCGAATGGGTGGTGAGGACCCACATCAACAAAGAAACAAATCTCATGGACACAGTCAATAATTCAGTAGTTATCTTAGGGAAGGGGGGAAGAGGGGAGAGAGAAGGGACAGGGAAACAAAAACATGGTGATAGAAACAGAACTGACTCTGTGCGATGAACACAAAATACCACACATAGATGATGTAATGCGAATTGTATACCTGGGACCTATGTCATTTTTACTCATCAATGTCACCCCAATAAATTTAAAAAATAAAAGAATAATAAAAAAAAACAAAAGAAAAAATAAAAATAGAACAAGATAAAAAATAAAATGTGAAATTGAGTAACTGATCTAGATTTGTGATTATAAGTTCAAATCTCACCATATGTGTAAAAGGATTTGAAACATATTAAAAACATTTGAGGTTTGCATAGTTATGTTATACATTTAATTTATTAGATTTACAAGAATTATTCTGCAAAGATTTAGGTCAGACTACTGCAGTGCCTAGAAAAGAAAATATATTAAACGTATAACTGCAGTTTAAAGCATGTAGATATTTAATTAACTAAAATGGGGTTAAGTATTATTTAAAGGCCCTCAAAAATCAGTAAGGTTTATAAGGTAAATTAAAAGTTTAAGTAAGAACTAGAGCTCTGAATTATTTTTATTTCAACCAAAGTAAAATCTTTCTGCCACACAAAAATCACCTCCAGGCACAAAACAAACTTACATTTTACACCTAGAAGAATCCATGGAAAATTCAAAAGAGAAGAGAAATGCCGCTGAGCTCCTAATAAATGTGATCTGGTCACTGGGGAACTGAAAAAGCTCAAGGTCTTGGAAAAGCCTCTGAAGACTGAGCCCTCAGGACCCTCGCTTCTGCGGAGCGGGGAGTGTGGCCCATCCCTCCTTGGAACAAACCCCTCACTTGCCCACTGTCAGCTGGCTGGCCTGGGACAGGGGCAATTCTTTGCTGCTAATAAGCATGAACAAAGGAGCAGAAAATGAAGAGGGGTAGAACTGGAGAAGAAATAGAGAGGGAGCACAAAGCACTTTACTGAGGAGGCTACCCCAGATCCTAACAAGACTCTATATACCAGGGAGATCCACCCCCCACCCCAAATAGGAATGTTCTTCTGGAGGGAGGGTCCCTTGTAGCACAGGCTTCCACTGCTAGGTGAGTATTCTAGGAACCCACCTGCATCCGTGTACCAGCTGGTGTTGTGAGAGGCTGCGTTCAACTTCAGTGAATTGTTTTTTTGAGACTTTCAATGTGTTTGCTCATTTCTTGATGAGTAATTTACACAAACAATGTGCAGCGTGACAACACACCTGCCCACACCGTGCTGAGCAGTCAGCCTTTTTTGACCAAAAACCAGCTGACCCTCATGCCCCACCCTCTCTAGTCACTCAATCTCACCCAGAGTGACTATTTTTTGTTTTCTAGATGAAAAAAGTCCTCAAAAGGAAATGGCAGAAGCACAAGAAGGTGTCAAAATTGACAAGTTCAAAAACTCTTTTGAGGAAAAAGCATCTCGATAAATGTATTGCATCAAACGGAGAGTACTTTGAAGGTGACTGAAGTTTAAACATGTAAGAATAAATACACAATTTTTTAATAAATAAACCCCAAGGTTTTTTGCGTTCCCCCTCCTGTACAGGGGAGACTACAGCAGAACTGACTTGGCAGTGAAAGAGGAGCAAAGAGGAAGTGCATGGCTATGCAGGCTCCCCCAAGGAGGGAAGGAGGAAGGCAGTGGGGGAAGGAAGAAGCAAGCAGGGAGAAGACATTTGTTTAGACCTGCACTGTTCAATACAGCATTCACTAGCCACATGTGGCTAACCTGGATTGAGATGTACTGTAAGTATAAAATACAGACCAGATTTCAGATTTACATGAGAAAAAAAAAGAATGCATGATGTTATTAATAATTTTATATTAATCATTACATATTGAAATGATACTGTTGGAAATATTGGGTTAAATAAAATATACAATAAAAAATAATTTCACCTGTTTACTTTTTACTGTCTTTTTAATATGGCTACAAGAAAATTGAAAATTACTGGTGTGGCTCACATTTGTGGGTCAAATTTCTATCGGACAGTGCTGGTTTAAAGAGTTCCCCATGGGGGAGTGATGAGAATGTCTTGGACCTACAGGTCATGGCTGCACAGCATTGTGACTGTACTAAAGACACAAATGGTAAATTTTATGTTATGCATATTTTACCACAATAAAGCAAAACAAAATAAAAAACTAAAATAAAATAAAACAAAGAATTCCCATAGGGCTGTCAGATGGTGCATCAAGTCAGGATAGAGGAGCTGCTGTTTAAACATGCCCAGGGTGGGTGAGTTGTGTGGGTGGGGATGGTGGAGGAAGGAAACAGGCCATATGGGAGTGAAGTCAAGGAGACAGTGTTCAGCAGTTATTTCGAGTTTGGGTGGTGAGTGTGATCGAAGACTGACAATGGGTATACCCACAATGCAACAGGAAAGGCTGCCTCCATTCCTTGGTTTAATTAGGATATCAACTGATCTACATCCAGATCAAATCCTAGGACTTAAGATTTGAAAAAAGAATTTAAAGGCTCTCAGTCTGAGGTCACTAGATGACCAAGAAAAGAAGGAACAAAGGTCATGCCAAAAGGGTCGCAGCCATATGCAGTTTATGTGTTGTACCAACTGTGCCAATGCATGCCCAAGGCCAGGCCATTAAGAAGTTCATCACTGGAAGCACAGTAGAGGCCACAGCCATTAGGGACATTTCCAAAGCGAGTGTCTTTAATGCCTATGCACTTCCCAAGTTGTGCACGAAACTACATTACTGCATGAGTTGCACCACTCACGGCAAGGTAGTGATTTCTATCACTCTCCTGAAGCCTGGAAGTACCGAACACCCCCACCTTGATTTAGACCTGTGGGTGCTGCTCCATCACCTGCCACAGCCCATGTAAGACTAAAGAAACATTCTCTGGGAAAAAATATAAAATGAAAATACTACTTTAAAAAAAAAAAAGAACTTAGAAACTCATTAACCCTCCTCCTTCATATTCCTTTTTATAGATGAGAAAACTGAGGCCCAGAGAAGAAAAATTAGTAACTCAAGAGTCACAGAGCTTCTCTCAAAAACCCTAGTTGCAAATACCTAGAAGCCTGACTTTGTACATAGTTGCCAAGCTTGACCATGGTGTACACAATATTTTTAAAGAATAAGAAGTATGCTCATGACGAAAAAATACAACTATCAGGTATTTCTATAAATCAGTGGTTCTCACCTCAGCAGTGATTTTCGTCCCCTAGGGGACATTTGGCAATATGGAAACATTTTTGGATGTCACAGCTAAGAACAGGGTTCTACTGGCATGTAGTGGGTTAGAGGCCAGGGATGCTGCTAAACATTCTACAAGGCACAGGACAGTCTCCCACAACCAAGAACCTTCCAACTCAAAAAAAATCAACAGTGCCAGAAATCTCATTATAGATGAAATTACAGGAATGTTGTTTGTTCCAGAGCACAACACATATGTGGGGGATGCAAAGGGGGTCATTACTGTCCTTTCCAAACCCTTCATTAGGCAGGTATGGTGCATTGGTTGTGCCTGTAAACACAGAACAGCCTGCTGAAGGCTGGGAGAAGTAGGGAAAGTAGTCTTCAAAAAGTGGCACCACTAAGCCCACTCCCTGCAGTCCTGGCTCTGCTGCTCACCTTCACAGGGTCAGAGCTGACTTAGTCTCCATCTCATAGTCTATGCAGTGAAATAATCATTCTAAAATGCACGATGCCGCAACTAATTCTGAAAGCCTCTATGAAAATGCAAAGTGCTCCTGAAATCCTTATCTTCTGAAATGTTTCTGAGCAAGACGGACTCTTGACCCTAAAAAACAGTAGAGATATGTGACAAGAGCTTGGGAAAAACAAAGCCCTTGAGAGTGGGGCTTGGCTCAGAAAATGGAGGTTTGTGGCTAGAAGGGGCAGTAGAGGCCACCTATTTCAACTAGAAGCTGAGATCCAGAAAAAAGTCCTGAGATTACTCAGAAAGTTCCTTGAAGTTAGTTTCTACTGTCAATCAACTGAACACAGAGCTGCCTTTTTCAGGAAATTAATGGAATCCAGCTCTGAGGACTGATACCATTTTTTAACCCACATCTCACAACAGAGCCTACTGCAGTGAAATTCTCATTTCTATCTTGTTCGAGTAGCTTTCATGAGATACTAGTTGTAGTATATGATTACTAAATTTTACAATACAGTTTTAGTGTATAATTATCAATTTGATATTTTTCTAATCATGGCATCTCTCAATGTCTGTCTTTTCTCCAAGGTCTTTTTAACTTTCTGTCCTTCTGTCTTCCCTTCCAAGATGTCTCATCCTTTGGGGATTTGGGGTGCAGTGGGGTGAATTTTTGTTGACCAAGTGAGTTCCTCCGTCTACATTCCACTCCAGGCCTGATTCTGCATCTGATTTCGAGATGAAAAACCAAACTTTGCCCCGGGAAACAAACTGAATCCTAAACTTGAGGACACAGGCAGGTGTAGGCAGAGAGAGGCAAGAATGAGAAAGGCCTGTGGTCGTTCATTCCTCATTACACAAGGAAAGGAAATTCCCCGCGGGTCAGGGTACAGAAAGTAGAGGCCAGAGTGCACAGGTACAAAAGCCATGGGCAAGGCGCCTAGAGGGAGACTGGTGTCAGCAGGTAGAAATGCTCCTGGGACCAGGCTTAACAGATCAGGGGAGCTGCAGCAGGCAGGAGGAGGTCAGGCAGGCTGGAGCAGTCAGGGAGACTTCTCTGTGGAAGGGGGGTGTCGGGAAGGCCTTCTTGAGGAAAGAGGGGTGTCAGGAGGCTCCTGGAGGCGGCGCAGCTCCAGGGCGCTGCCTCACCTGGGGTGCCGCCGCTGCGCTCTGGGCCGCCGCCTCGGCTCGCGTCGCCCGAACACAGCTGGCCAGTACCAGGAACCCCGATGGGTCGCCAGGCGCTGCCTCCACCACGGCCGCTTTCACAGATGTGGTGCCCAGGTCGATGCCGAGAGTGACCGACAATGGAGCCATGGCCATGGGTAGCAGCGTAGGTCTCGTTGTTGCAGAGGCGCCCCCTCTCGCACACTTGACCCAAAACCCAAGCGCCAAGGCGGGATCTCGCCTGCCCATCCCTCAGCCACACACAACGTAAGCTGCTCATCTTTCCATTGGCGGAGGAAAGTAGAGCCCCTTCTTGAGGCGTGCCCACCATAGGCGGAGAGGCGGCAGGAGGAGGGACCTAACGGGCCCTTCCGGGTAAGGTTCCAAGACAGTTGCGACGAGTACCTCACCAGGACAGCCCTATCTTTACTCTCCAAAGCGTAAGGTTCGCCGACAGACCCTGGGGGCTTCGAGAGTCTCTGTGTCCCTAAAAGTGATTTAATCCTCCCTGACAACCGAGTTTCCATCCCTATCAAGGTGCCTGCGCCATTCCGCTCCGCCTCAACCCTGCCCCAAGCTTGCTAAGACTCGCGAAAACTACAGCTCCCACAATGCATCGCGCCGAGATGTGTACACAGCAAATCAGGTGACTCGGATCAAGTGACTTCAGGCCCGCCCTCACACAAAATCGAGCTGGCTAGAGAAAGCGATTAGTCTGAAGTGTGTTGTTCGTCCCAGCTGGTTGCTTCTCGAAGTGCCAGAGGATCTCAGGTGAGAGCCAGTGCGTCCCCGACAGCCTCCTTCCATTCCCCAGGTGGACCCCCGGAGGCACAGAGACTGGTTCAGCAAATCCATTGAGCAGCCTGCCGCAAATCCAGCTCTCCTCAGCTTCTCCAGGGTTCCATCTCCTGCCACCAGTCTCGGCCTTGGGACCTGGACATTCCCCAGGTTCGAGGGCTCAGGGTGGTGGTGAGCAGGGGCAGGTTCACCGGGCTGTCGAGGTACTGGAGGTGACACTACCCCAATGCAGGTCTGAGCCACTTCCCCCCCTTCTGCTTAGTTGCCACCTGAATCTGAGTCGCAGAGTTTGCAGATTGCTCTGCAGAGGGGAGACGCTGAGAGCACCGTTCCAGGAACTTCTTTAGGCATGCTGAGCTCTAGGCTGCTCTTTGCGGGGGTAGGCAGGATGAGAGCCCACCGCGCCCTCCGTGACTTTCTGCCTGAAGGAAGAAGGGAGGACCACTGGGCCCAGCCTTTTCCAACAGTGCTAAAGAAAATAACAATCCTTGGGCCCGTATCCCACAGGGAATGAAATTAATGTCCCTAGGTTATAGGTTCACAAAGTCAAATATCTGACCGCAGTTTTAATAACTGGAAAAACTCCTCAGCCAATAAAACTTCATTCTCTCTTTCTGTTAAGTTGGTTGGAAGAAGCAGTTAAAGATGGAAAAATGAAGTGCCCACTTCCTCAGGGTGGGACCTTACGCAATGCACTTAGTCTCTCTCTCAGCCCATTTCCCCACATTAGAATTAGTCCTCCCTCGGTCCTCCTCTCCAAGCTGGTGAGGCAGAGCCCTTGAGGTCACAGATGTGAAGTGAAAGGCCTTTATGAACTGTCCATGTCATGGTGCCAGGTAGCATATTGTCTGTCCACTTGCCACTGAGTTGATTCAATTTTAACCTGAACTTCTCTTGCTATTTGTTTTTCTTCCTAGTTCTTTGAAATCGAGGAACATGATAAGGAGTTGGCTGATTATTGTTATCCTTTTTCCCCTGAAGCTCATAGAGAAATGTGGTAAGTTTAGAAATGGGTCCTCAACTTTGTAAAGAGGAAGTGGTGCTATAGAATAAGTAGCCTGACCTGTTTGTAGTCAATGGTTTAGGACTGCCCACACTGCGCATACTTGCCTGCCCCTTGTCAAGCAGCCACTAGGTTGTGAAGCAGACGCAGCTGGGATCTAGGAGTTTTACAAGGAGACAGATGGTTCCGTAAATAATTGGCCTCTGCCCTGGGGTGCCTATTACCTTGTCTGTATCACCAAAATCAAACGTGTTCCAGCAATCTGGGATAATATCTATAAATATGGGCTTTTGTTCCTGCCCTGTGGACCTCACAGAGGGAATTATGGGTCCTGGGAAATGCTGCAGAAACAAGTGCTGTGGCCACCTTCTGCCTGGCTCTGCCAGCCCACAGACCTAAAGAGTCTGTCCAGCATCCCCTTGTAAAATGAGAAAACTGTTTTCTCGGAGAGAGACTGAGGAACAGGGCTAAGGGCCTCACAGAACTCTGGTTGGTTGTCAAAACAAAACAAAAAACAGTTCAGGAATTTGTATACCCTTACAGGGTTTGATTTTCGGAGCATGGCCCTTAGAGACCTGCGTCATTCTATCAGTTCTCCCACTGCCTAAAACATTGCTGAAATTCCTTCCACAAAAGGAATTTGTGTTGAGTACTCCTAGGACCCCAGGCCTTTATTTTAGCTGTTGTCAAAAATCAGATACATCTTAAAATCCCTGACTGAAGATTTCGAATGAACGTTGTACAAACAATACAAATCCCATGGAAGTTTCCCAAGAGTTGAGTACAGTGGCCGCACCATTAGAGTTATCTGGCCTCTTAAATCTCTGAGAAAACAGTCAGCTGAGAAACTTTTCTGCCTTTGTTAAACAAGCTGTCATGGTACTTTGCAGTCATACCTTGTGTATAAGCAGTTTCCAGAAAGGAAAGATGAGACCATGAAGCGTGGTGTTCCTCAGTACAGATAGCAGAGCCCCACTCCAGACCTGCTGGGTCGTATTCCCTGGACGAAGGCCCCAATACGTGTGTGTACGCATGGATTGGCACAATTTAAATGAATCTCCATTAGCAGTGCTAATGCATTGTTCTAGGGAAGAAGAGCAAATCTGCTTCAATCATACAGAGGGGATGTTTAGGCCCAGAGAGGGTAGAAGTCTTCTCCAAAGTCACAGAGCTAGAAAGTGACAAAGATGGGACTTGTGTAGTCTCTCTGCTTCGTTTTATCACTTTGCCTTCTTTCCTGAATGTCAATCTAAAGAACATGGAAACCACCACAAATTCAAGTAATTGGAATTGGGTTCGTGACCTCATTCTGTCAGCTGTAGATGAGATGATTGGCCTTCAGAGTATTTTGTCTCAGAGTTGTTTGGGTAGAATCTTGAGGGACTGTGACCCAGTGGCAATAATCTGGGCTTTGAACCAGACAGGCCTAGATTTGAATCCTGCTGCTACCTTTTCTGAGCTGTATGGGCAAGATAACTTTTCCCTCTTGAGATTCTCCGTTTCTTATATCTGAAATAGGAATCATAATTCCCACCTCTCAGTGATGTAATAATGAGAGAATAGGAGTTAACAGAATCATAGAGAGGCTGGTGTGGGGTGGGAAGCACAGTAGGAGATGTCAATATGTATTAGTTTTAAAAAAAAATAAAGAAACAGACTCTCCTTAGGAGAAACATGACATAGTCTCATTAAGACCATTTGATGATTCTGATGTGGTGTCCAGAGACTCATGCCCCAGGGCAAGCTTTAAAATGTGCTTTCCGGGATGTGATCCCAGCTTCCTAACTGCTTCACATCTTAAGCCAAAAAAAAAAAAGTCCTGCCTTGTTTACATAATGATAAGAATAGTCACCGGCAATTGTTTAGCCCTCAGGCCATACAGAAGGTCACAAACATCACCACTTTATCTTCCCGCTGCCCTGTGAGATCAGATCGATAGTACTATTCTCCCCATTTTACAAGCGAGGAAACAGAGGCTCAGAGAAGTTAAGTACCTTGCCCACGGTCATACAGCTAGGAAGTGACAGAGCCAGGATGGATCCGCTGGACTTCAGAACCCAGTCTCTCAGCTGCTGAGCACCACTGTCTTCAGTGGCCCTAAGTGAGAGGGAAGTAAACATTCCTTGATCTGGTTCTTGGAGAGTTCACAGCCTCCTCTTTTAAAATGTAAACATGGTGAAAGCAAAGGCCATAGGGCTCCCACTCTCCCTGCCACAGCCCCAGCAGAGCTCTCAGGACCCAGAGGTGTCGGTGGTTACTTGGTATCACCTTCAGTATCCCTGTTCTGGGCACCAGCTTGTCAGGGTCTTGCTTGTGTGCTGTGGTGCTCAGCTCTAGGTAGAAAGTAACAGCTAGGACATTAAATCCTACTGCCCTAGCCATGCAAGCCCAGAGCAACGAGTGTGAAAAAGAAGAGGCGGACTTGCCAAAGCTACCTCTAAGACCTGAGGCTGCATGTAGGGGAGGGACCATCCTACTCTGCTCTGAGCAGCTTGGCCTCTGTAAGAGCTAGGGTTGGGACAAGCCACTCTAAGGGACCGTGGTGGGGAACTGGAGACCTGGGACTGTCAGCTTGGAGACTGGTAGACATGGGCAGAGCCTGCATCTGCATTCACACATGCTGGGTTACCATAGGAAAGGTTGGTTCAGATAGGGTCTGAGAGGTCCCAGATAGCAGAGCTAGGCCCAGGAGTGCCCGTTCCAGACTTTTGGAGGAGATGGGGTTATTCCCCTCAAGATGTCCAGAGAGAGGAAGAGGAACTGCCAGGAAGGAGTATTGATCAGACAGTGGAGGTTGAATTAGGAAACTTTGAAGTTCTCTTCCAACCTGAGCACCTAAAACTTCAGTTCTTCCTCTCTGGGGAAAGGGAGACCTGGGCCCTGCCTGCAGCCACGGCCCCAGCCATTTTCATCAAGTTGAGCGCCTCCTTTTCCCTTGTGGGCCCCATTCCAGTCCCAGTCTAGATTCATGATCACACCTCAGGCCATGCATAACCCTGAAGGGCTTAAGGTAAGGGAGGTGAGTCGGACAGGTGCCGGGAACTTTGAGCACACCTGGGAATCGGGGTGGGGTATCCAAAGAACACAGAAGAGGTCATAGAGAAGCTGACTCATTCATGTTCTGTGTCCAAGTAGCTCTGAAGTATTTGGCTCCCAAACCAGCTTCCTCCTCACCCCAGAGGCCTGTTTATTTGTCTCCCTTATCCTGAGCTAACACCTAGATGCTAAGAATTCCCTGAGTGTGAAGCAGTGTGTGTTGTTCCCTCAACCCCCAGCACAGCCCCCAGTCAGCCTCCAGAAGGGGATCAGTGAGTGGGTTGAGCCAAGTTAGTATGGGAACCCAAAAGGGGTTCTTGAGAAACAGGTTAGCTGGACCCCATGTGTCTCTGAGGATAAGGGGCTAGACCAGTTTTGCAGGCCAGTTTAGCTCCCCAAACACGAGACTCCTGTGGTTTCAATGTGAAGGGATGGTTCCAGTCCACGATTTCCAACCCCAGATTGTGGCTTGAATTCCTTTGTACCAGCTTTTGTGCTTTGTGGTTCTAAAACTACCTCTCAGTAACTCAGCTGCAGACCCTCAGAGCCTGTCATGTTGGGGAGGAGGAAGCCACAGCAGCTCCTGCTCAGGCCTGTGTCTCCCTCTGTCTGTCTCTGACAGCAGGAGGCGAAAGAGTATGTAAATGAGGGCTGGGGTTTCCAGTCCCATCACTTAGCCTCTGAGAACCTCTGCGTCTTCACCTAGAAGATAGGGGTGGTCGTGAGTCAGAGCTCGTGAGTCCAGATGTCGGGGCCCTTGTCCCAGTGTCTCCTTGTGGGCCTAAGTTCTCTGACCTAATGACTCATGTCGTGGATTTGGGTCCTTCCAGAGCCGATGGTCACCCTCACTGTTCCTCCGACCGTGAAGCTGGAAAATGGAAGCTCAGCCAACGTCAGCATGTCCCTTCAGTAAGTTCCCAGGCACAGCTCTGTCCTCAGCCCAGTGCGTTCACCCCACGGCTGGGTCAAGGCTGACCCAAGGCTGACCCCTGGCTCAGTCCATTCATATTCAAATGTGATGCTCTTGTCTCTTCGCCTTAAAACCAGCCAGAGAAAAAGAGGCGCTAGCCCTGGGCTGCAGGTCGAGATCCCAGAGTCTTCCCCTGCAACCACTGAATCCTTGTTTCCCGTGGGAGGAGCAGGAAGGAGGCTTCTCCCCAGACATGGGCCTTTTCCCAGCTGAGAAGACTCCTTGAGTGACCAGCAGCTGATGCCAGGCTTCAAAGTGGTCCTTTCTAGAGCCCTAAATATTTGAGGAGAGTCCTGAAGGTCAGGGCGTAAGCTGAGCACCTCGGAGATCACTTCCCAAAGCAGAAGTGATTCCATCGGGTGGAGCCCATTCATACGACTCCCATGCTCGGCCTTGTCTGAGAGATTTTCTTGCTGACCTGTGCTCGTTCAGACATGAGGATGCCAACCTAGTCCATACTGTTCCAGAGCTGTTCATCTGTATCCTTCACTGCTTTGCCCTGCTCTTGCCTCCCAGCCACAAGGATTCCCTGAAGGTCTGGAACCCTGTCCTTCACTCTTTACCCTCTCTCTTTTCCTCACCTCTTCTAGGAAGTCTGTTTTCAAACCAAAACTTTGGTACTCCCTAACAGACCTGCATTCCATTCCTAGCCCCTGCCACCTCTGCACATTGTCACCTTGTAAATCTGGCACATCATACCCTCACCACAACTCCTCGCTCTCCAGACCTTGTGTGGCTTTCTCCTACCTTCCAAATTAACTTCAGGCCTCTGAATCCAGACTTGAGGCCCCCATGGGCTGCCTCCTGCTCAGACCTGAGTCCTCTCAAAAGCCTTTCCCACCAGAGCAGGTGCCACAGTCATGATAGCCCCTGGGCGCCTTACTTGGCATTCACAGCCAGTTTCCCACCTTTTCATGTTTTCACCCGGCCCCAATAGGGCCTCTTATCTTCTGATAAAGATAGAAAACTCATAAGGAGCAGGGAGCCCACCTCTCTGCCCCTCAGGCCAAGCCCATAGCACTTCCTCTCCCTAGTTGCTTGACAAATGACAGGTTAGGCTTGGACTGTCATTTTAAACAGGACAGAAAATGACATACTGTCCCATTTCAAACAGTACCTGTCGTCAGCTTAGTCTCACTGGGCTAAATTCAGGGTGCCAGGCTGACCATATGTACCGTTTTAAACAGGACAGAACTGTTTCCTTCTGACCCATTTAAAATGGTACATCTGGCCAGCCTATGACAGGCCCAATGTCAAACAGATGGTTGGTTGACATCTCACAGTATCCAACTTCTCAGCAGTAATCAGACTCTTGTCTTCCACAGGCATCCCCTAAATACAACTTTGGTGATCACTTTTGAAATCACATTTCGTTCAAAAAATATTACTATCCTTGAGCTCCCTGATGAAGTAAGTAATGAATCTTAACTGATGGGTATTGGACTGCTTGGTAACAAAACATTTTAATTAAGTGCTTCTGGAATTAGGCTATCTTGTTTTTACATCATGGGCTGCCCTGTCCTTCATTCCAAAAATCTCAGATTTTGGTTTTGTTGGTCTCTTTGAGGATGGGTATTTTATGCCATGTAGATGGAATTAGATTGTAAGAAATCTGAGGCAAAAGATGGTTCTCAGAACATAGAAGAACTTAAGATGGTTTTCTAAGAGTTTGCTACTCATGTTCATAGACCAGATCATTGTTTCTGCTTAAAAACCTTCTAGAAATGCAGACTTTCGGGCCCCATCTCAGATCTGCTAATTCAAAATCTACATATGAGCAAGATACCTGGATAATTAAAGTTTGCACAACACTGTTCTGAGATTCCATTGGTTGAGCATTACTTCCAAAAACCAGTGTCAGAGTCTGTATGATATCACAGCGATGACTGTTCACAGCCCTTTTGCATTTATCTGTGAATATATACTCTGCTTGTTCCTTACCAAAGATTTGAGTCAGTAACCGATAAACTAGATAAAAAACATCAGTAGGGGAGGCAGTAACATAGATAGTAAACGAGGGTTAAAAATAAACCAGACAAGATGAATGCAGGGATGAAACCGGTAACCATGAGGGACATCATGAGGCCCTAACATGGTTATGGAAATTGGCTGCAAATCCACTCTGAGCACCCTAGCAAGCAATATTGAAGCCTGGTCAGATGGGGTGTCTGCCTAAAAGGACCTTGTGTGAGAAGGGAGTCTCACCTCGTCCCATGGTGAACACCACACCTCATTAAATGGCCATTTCTCACTGCCCAGGGTATGAGACCTACTGCAGGGTAAGAAAAACCAGTGGTTCTAACAGCAGGTTCTGGCACTCAGCCATTTGAGGTCTGGCCTGATCCACAGGTCACATGGCTAGTGAGAGGAAGTGAGCCCTCCCACCTGCTCTTAGAGATAGCCAGAGGAAGGCCAGTAAACCAAACACCCAGGGGTGTGGGAGATTCCAGTGGGCTGATCAGTCCAAGGTTTCCTCCCTTTTGTTAGAAGCAGGGACCTTGTGTGATCCGCACTCCCATTTCCTACTATGGAGACTGGAGCAAGACCCTCAGTGAGGTCCCAATGACTGTGTGGCAGTGGCTCAAACTCAGTTTTCCCAATAGGTAGTGGTGCCTCCCAGAGTGACAGATTCCTCTTTTCAAGTGACATCTCGAAGTGTGGGACAAATTACCGTTTTTCTGCATGAAAACCATTCTAACCAAACCGGGTAAGCTGGGCCTTAAATGATGAGAAGGGAAGCAGTGCAGGGCACGAGGGGGTTCCTTCCAAAGCCCAGCCTCATCTCATATTGGTCCCCAAATTCTCTCTAGCCCAAGGATACGCTTCCTGGTGATCCACAGCAGTGTCATTAACATCATAAACCAGGTGATTGGCTGGATCTACTTTGCAGCCTGGTCCATTTCCTTCTACCCTCAGGCCATCAAGAACTGGAGGAGGAAAAGGTAACCTAAACTATCTGTGCAGGTTCACTTGGGGCAGGTAAGATGGGCATTCTGGCGAGCCTGTGGGCAGTGTGGGTTCAGAATTTCTCCCTCTGCTCTTTTCTTTCCTGCCCCTTCTACAAAGTTGGTGATGTGAAAGCTTTAAGAGCTGTGGTAGCTCTTGCTTGCTGGGCATTTGGTCTCTTAGCCAATTCAGTTTTTACCTGTGAAAGCAACAAAATGGAGGTTTTCAGTAAAGTGGAAGATGGGCTGGGTGGGGGAGAATTCCACCCAATTATGCTCTACTCTTAGTCCATCCAACCCTGGAGGAATTAGTGTCAAGTCATGTTATAGTGCCAGACTTGGATCCTTCAGCCTTGGAGATCAAGCCTTCCCACCTTGATTCTAACAACAAAGTGGGATGCAAGGCCAAGAAAGGGGCGCAGGAAGACCCTGAACTCACCTCCTCCCACTGACACAACTGAATATACACATACAGATAGAGCAGTTCCTCCTGAAGAAGAACTGAGGGTCGATTGAACAGCTTCTGCACAACGAAGGGGAGAGAGGCCACATAGAGAAGGGTAGGAGGGATGGAGACATGATGACAAAGGGAAGCCCATCCCCAACGCGGAGACCTGTGGCAGGGAGGGATATTACTGAGGGACCTCCACCACGCGGACTCGCCTGCTCTGAGGCACAGCCAAAAAAATTGGTTTACAGGGCACCTATATTATACATGAATGAAATCCATTTATGTTGCATTTCTATATGCTAATAACTGTTTCAGAAAGCAATTAAGAAAATCCCATTTATAACTGACCAAAAAAATTAAAATACCTAGGAATAAATTTAACCAAGGAGGCAAAAGACTTATATTCTGAAAACTATAAAACATTGATAAAAGAAACTGAAGGTGACACAAATAAATGGAAAGATATATCATGCTCATGCGTTGGAAGAGTTATATTGTTAAAATGTCCATGCTGCCCAAGGCAGCCTAACAGATTTAGTACAGTCCCCATCAAATTACCAGAGGCATTTTTCACAGAACTAGAACATCTGTCAGAATGGCCTGTATGTTATTGGTAGGAATTGGAAATGATGCTGCCACTATAGAAAACAGTGTGGGAGTTCCTTAAAAAATTAAAAGTAGAACTACTATATGATCCAGCAATTTCACTTCTGGGTATCTATCCAAAGAAGATGGAAACACTTAATTTAAAGAGATACATGGGTATGCACCCGTGTTCATTGCAGCACTATTTACAATAGCCAGGATGTGGAAGCAACCTAAGTGCCCATTCATAGTCAATTGGAAAAAGAAGATGGGGTATACACCCCACACTTGCACGCATGAGCAAATATTACTCAGTTATAAAAAAGAATGAAATCTTGCCATTTGCAACAACATGATGGACTTAGAAAGTATTATGCTAAGTGCAGTAAGTCAGAAAAAGAAATACTGTATGATTTCATTTCTAATGTGGAATCTAAAAACAGGAATAAAAGAGAACCAGACTCACAGATACAGTAAACAAACTAGTGGTTACCAGAGAGAGGAGGGGTTGGGTGGGTAAAATAGGTGAAGAGGGTTAAGAAGTACAAACGTACAGTTGTAAAGTAAGTTACAGGGACGTGATGTACAGCATAAGGAATGTAGTCAGTAATACTGTAATAACTTTATGGTAACATGGGTAACTAGACTTATCTGGGGATGACTTTGTAATGCACAGAGGGTGCCAAAACAGTGTGTACACATTTTAAGAAGTGAAGAAACTGTATTGAAATTGTAATACTCAATACATATTAGTAACAAAAGATGAATACAAGTCACGTTTGATTTCTGCAGTTACAGGAGGTGCTCAGAGTGGTTGCCATCAGTGTCCAGACACTTCTGATTACGGGAACTACTGCCTGAGTAATGCTGACCAAAGTGTCCAGTTGTCTCACTGCCATTTCAGTTTCTTCCCGAAGTACCGCCAGTGTAGCTGGTTTTCTAAACTATACCACCTCCTGTAAGGTCCCACACAGGTAGAAGTCAAGGGGCATTAAGTCAGGAGAACATGGGGGAAACTCAAACAACATTCTCTAATTTCAAATACCACTTCAAAGTGGTCTTGCTCTCCTTGGACAACAGCTGTGCTTCTGCCATTTTCTTTGACTGTCCTGCCTGTTGCATGGTGATACTAGCATTCATTTGCTTAACACCATCTTTTGAGCAAACATCATATTACACATTGCTACCATAATTCAGCTTTGAAAAGTAATACATTAATAACATCTTTTCAAATGTGCATACATTTTTTGGTACCCTGTTATTATAAGTATTGAATCACTGATTTGTGCCTGAAATGAATAGGATATTGTATGCCAACTATACATCAAGTGCATGCATACATACGAAGTGGGCCTGGGGTGGTGTCTTCGTGCAGCAGGTCACCCTACTCGTGTGGGCCACTTTGGGGGCTGCCGAGCTGGGAGCCGCCGCCTTTCTGCAGGAGGCCTCCAGCCTTCCTTCTGGGGCCAGGACTTGGGGCAAGAGGAAACTGGTTCGCAAGAGGGTCGGATTGTGGCATGGAGAGGGATGTAAGGACAGTGCTCTGCTTAGAGGAGCCATGCCCTCCTCCCCATGTGCTGGGAGCTGTCCCCTCCTGCACCCCCCAATGGCCCAGTCTCAGCCGGTATGCTGCTTTGTCTGTCCATCTCCCCACCCCACAGTGTTGTTGGTCTGAGCTTCGACTTCGTTACCCTGAACCTGCTGGGCTTCGTGGCCTACAGCGTGTTTAACATCGGCCTCTTCTGGGTGCCCCACATCAAGGTATGACACTGCCCACTCACCGCAGCCCAGCCCAACCTGTTCAGCGGCCTGGCCACCCCTCAGCCCTCAGCTTCTCCCCACTCCCCCAACAGGAGCAGTTTTTCCTCAAATACCCACATGGCGTGAACCCCGTGGAGAGTAATGATGTCTTCTTCAGCCTGCATGCGGTTGCCCTCACTCTGGTGGTCCTGATGCAGTGCTTCCTGTATGAGGTGAGAAATGAAGTTGGCACCCACCCCCCTGTTTCAGGGGGTCACTGACGTATACATTTTCACTTCCCTGCGAGCGCACCACTTCCCTCAGGGAGTTCCCTTTGCACACGCAGTGCCAGCCAGGAGGTGCTTGGGACCCCCCTTCACGAAACCTCTACGTATTCTTTGGCTGAAGGAGGCCTACTTTGGTGACAGGAAGGGGGAGGGGACAGATTCCAGAGAGATGGTCAGGCTCCCTCTGGGTTGTGGAACAAGCCTGGACTGGGACGAGGGGCCTGGCTTCTAGCGTGTTGGGGGTTTCATCCCCAACCCTCTTCACTCCTGGTGGGCTCTGAGAAGCACCCAGTTCTGCATTGTGGAAACAAGCAGCACATGGGCTGTAGAAAGTTCCAGAAGCACCAGACTGCGGACCCTGACAGTGATAAGGGCATTGTTGGTGTTGGGCACTCTGTGCCCGCATCTGCACCCCACCTACCTCCCCTCCCTTCCCCCTCTCCATCTCATCCACAGCGAGGCAACCAGCGTGTGTCCTGGCCTGCCATTGGCTTCCTGGTGCTCTCGTGGCTCGTCATACTCGTCCTCGTGATTATGGCCACAGTTGGGGCAACCACATGGCTGCAGTTTCTCTACTGCTTCTCCTACATCAAGCTCGCAGTGACCCTGGTCAAGTATTTTCCACAGGTACCTCCTGGGCCTTCATGACGTTTCATGTGGCCTTCAGAGTAAAGGGAGTGAGATACAGATCTGGGCCCTGCTCCCTGGGGTAGCTTCTGACTAAGGTGAAGAGACGGGGATGGGGAACTGTAGTGGAAGCCAGGAGCCCAGCAGGGGTGGGGCCTGGAAGAAAGCTCGCCATTGCCTGCTCTTCCTGGAACGGGAATCACAGGAGGAAGTCAACAGAGACTTCTCTGTGCACATGCTCAGCTCCTAGAGTCGGGCTGTGCAGGTTGCTCCTGTCCCTCCATCCCAGCTTTCCTGATGACTTCAGTTCTGCCCTACCCCTGCCCCACATGACCACAGCTGATGAGCAGCAGCAGGATACTTGGGAAATGTTTGGTGGGAGGAGAGAGACCACCACTGTGACCACCACCTCCTGTCCAGAAGTGGGTCATCCTTGTGGGGTCTCAGCCCCCTCCCTCAAGTACTCATAGACAGTCCTGTTCAGACCCGGGGACTTAAAAGTCAAACACAGCTTTCTCTGCCACTGGAATGGCCCGGACAAGGTCATGTGTGAAATAAATGCCAACTGCAGGCTCCACTTAGGAATGAATGTAAAGCCTCGTTTAACTCACCCATTCCCAATGGAGAAGCCCCCTTTTCGGCTACCCCAGTACAGGGAAACTTGGGTTCTGTGGGCTCAATAAGGAGATCGTTTTGGTGAGAGTGAGAGTCAGGCTCCTGTAGGGCATGGAAACAGAGCCAGACCCTTTAGGATGAGCAAGATGTAATGCTGTGGACACGAGGAGGGGGCATTCCAGGCTAGGAGCGGCCTACACAAAGGCGCAGGCAGACAAGCATGTGGGCCAGCCAGGTGGCCTTGCTATCTGAGCAGTGTTGAAGCTAGGACAGTGGGGACAGGTCCTGGGGGAGCTTGAGAAGAAGGCTTTCAAGTAGGGGAAGGTCTTGAGGGAAATGGGACCTTGGTCCCTGACTGAGGGGAGGCCTGGGGCTGGGAAGGGGGGGAAGTCCCAGTTGGGGATGTTTGGAACTGTCCAGGACTGGAGAGGGTGGTAGAGGACAAAGAAGTGGACCTGCCTGGTGGCTGCATGACCGTAGCAGAGGGCAAGCCCTCCCCGCCAAGGTGGGAGGAAGGGACGTCATGGCAGTCAAGAGAAACCCAGAGGGTGCTGGTGATGGAAGAAGGCTGTGGGGCACTGGCAGCAGGAAGAGGGGGTGGTGTCCAGGTGGACCCACCTACTAGACCTGGGAAACCTGAGACAGGCCCCCAAATGGAGCCAAGGTGGGAGGGAAGACCACTCTACAGGGAAACCAAGGCGAGAACTCCAGTAACTCTCCCAAGGCTTCCAAATGAGATGGCTGGGCTCCCGGCCATGTTCACAAGCCCAGCATGAAGTCCAGGCTGAGTTGGGGAGAGTCTTTGGAGGTGAGGAGAAAAGGTAAGAGTCGCTAGAAAGCCAGCATCAGGCTTTGTCCCAGAACAGGGAGGGATGATGAAGATGGAAAGCAGCACTGAGCCTCCCACCATGGAGTTGGGGGTACAGAGATGGCAGGAGGAGGAGTGCTCTGTTTGCTGTGCTTACAGATGGGACCCCAGGACCCACCCAAAACTCTTCCTCCGCCAAGGCTTGTCAGAGCGCAAAGGTCACTGTGTTCTTGGAGCAGAGGCCAGAGCACATGAGTGGGAGGAATTAGAGCTGCTCTTGTTTGGAGTCGCAGTCACAGGGTGCGTGAGGCAGCTGCCCAGCCCCCTCACCGCCCTCTATGTCTCTCTGTGTGTGTATCTGCCCAGGCCTATATGAACTTTTACTACAAAAGCACTGAAGGCTGGAGCATTGGGAATGTGCTTCTGGACTTCACTGGGGGCTGCTTCAGCCTCCTACAGATGTTCCTCCAGTCCTACAACAATGGTGAGTCACCCAGCAGAGGGCGCCCCCCCCCAAGCCCCTAGGTCACCTAGGGGCATTTGCAGCTGGGGGTTTTGTGGTTTCCTGGACAGGTGGGGACCTCCCCTCTCATCCTGCAGCCCCCACACGCTTCAGCTGCTTCAGGAGCTGGCAATCTAAAACCAATTCTGTCCCCTCTGGCTTTTAACAGACCAGTGGACCCTGATCTTTGGAGACCCTACCAAGTTTGGACTCGGCATCTTCTCCATCATCTTTGACATAGTCTTTTTCATCCAGCACTTCTGCTTGTACAGAAAGAAACCAGGGTATGAGCAGGTGAACTAGCACCCAGGGCCCCAGTGTAAGCGGCCCAGGCCTTGTGCCCACCAGGAAGGCTGGAGACGTGGTCTGGAGTGCAGGGCTGGCTCAGTGGGCCGACAGCAGAGAAACGCTCTCTTCCTCAAGGCCAAATGCCTTAAATATAACCAGCCTGCCTTCGTCCAGGACTCACTGGGGCCAGGGAGAAGCCTCCCTCTGGGACAGACACCTGACCTTGCTCGGACATTAGAAGCCAGACTGTTGGCGGTCCCTCCCAGCCTCCCCAGAGGTCAAAGCCCCTCCCAGGCCTTCCTGGCCAGGAATTTGGCCCCCCTGCAACTTGATGCTGCCATCTCTATTTTTTTTAAGGCCTCAGGCAGCACACACAGGTTCTGACAGCCATCCCAAGCAGGACTGGGTGCTGAGCTTGGAGCTGAAGACCTTGTCCCAAGCAACCAGTGTTTCTGAGAGCAGCTTGAAGGACTGACCTTGCAGCTGGGGGAGCCAAGGGTGCTTTGCTGCCACCGCTGTCTCCAGAGACCAAGCAGCAAGGTGCTATGGCCTGTGGACTCAAGAGGTGCTGGTGGCAGAAGGGTTGGGACTTGGGGGTTAGGCCTTGGGGTCCCTTCTCTGAAGGCCACGTTCTCTGAACTTTCACCTTTCTGACACTCACGCAACTTCACTACAGGTGGCCCAGGCCAGGGCCTACTAAAGAAACAGTGTTTCTGGGCCTCGAGGGCTCAGTAGATTGGTTCTGACTTGGCCTCATGCCCAATACCCTCTGGATCTTTATGACACTAACTCCTTTTTCAGAGGGACGTTTTGGGAGTCAGTGGCTTACTTTCCTCTGCCTTTTGCCTACCTCCACTTTCCTAGATCAGAGGCCCCATGTGAACCCCTCCAACTGCTCCTTACCCCGCATCTGGTGTGCAGGACACACACGCATGCATACACACACACACACACACACACACACACACACACACACACACGTGTGCCTTAGAGGTCTGTTAGACCTGCCAAATGGTGAGAGCACCCATGGGAGGGAGGGCAGGCTCCCCTTCCCTCACTGCCCCCAGACCCCTACCTGAGACTCACCTGTTCAGGAGTCTCAGATACAGACCTGAGACCATTTCACAGTCTTCATGGGCCCAACCCGGACCCCAAATCTTCTTCCTTCCCAGCCCAAGCAGCTAGGGCAGGAGGGGAGGGTCCCAGGATATGCCTTGTCCATGCCTCGAGTTTATCAGTCTGCTCTTTACTACAAGATCCATGTGAGGGGCCTGTGGGCCTATATCCTGCATTAAAACCTGATTGTTTCCTTTTGCACACTGAGCAATTGCCAGATGCATGAGGCAGGTGTGCTGGCTTCAGAACCAAGTCCACAGGTCTTAGGGAGACAGCCTCACTCACTTCGTGTAAGAAAGCACATGGCGCTGCTGAAGTTCACCAATCCCAAAGTGACTGCATGCCAACCGCATTTCATCCGGGGAACCCTCTTGGGCAGCATGACGTCTGCCTGCGCAGGGCCAGGTAGGTTCCCCAGGTCCCATGTTTTTGCATTACCAAGGGCACGCTGCTCAAGCTGCGGTTGTGAGCAGGAATTGGATGAGGTCTTCTAAGGAAGGGCACACCACCACTGGGAATGGGGGGCATATTTGACTTTTCCGGATTCTTCCTCCATCCAGTTTTAACAAATATCAAAGAATTTAGGCTCATTTCCCCAAAGCATATTGCAGCCTGACCAAGTGCATACATCTGTTTTATTAGGGGCACCCATTGTGTTACCAGGTGCCATACCTTAAAAAATGGGAGATTTCAAAAGGCCATTTTGAAAATTTGAAAACCTGCTTTGGCAGTGGGTCCACAGGTGTCCTTGGGTGGGAGCTAAGACCAGGTACACAAGGGGATTTGGGGGTTCCCTGTCCTAATTCCAGTGAAGGTGCTCCCACACATTCCCACAGAGCTAGCCCAGCCAAGCAGTGTCAGTTGGGCCTGGGAATAGTGGGGCTTCATCTCAGAGCATCAGGGGCCAGGTCAGCCAGCTGTACAACCAAAGCTTCCTCCATAATCCACCTCCAAATACCCCAATTCCATGCCTCAGCAAAGACCCCCTGTGAATTTCAGCACTGTTTATTGGGCACAAGATGTTGGGTGTGGGGCAGCTTCATACGGCCCCATTTATTCAGTGACCAAAGTAAGGTTTATTGACTTGTGAAGAGTCGTTCCCAGATGTGAATTAGTAAGCTAAATTCAAAAGTAGAATTGGGATCTCCAAATAGTAAGATAAAAACGCTTTGTATCAAAGTTGTGATTTTAAAAATGCAAAGTTAAAACCCACAGGCATAGAGGAAAATGGCAATCTTGATAACTGCCCTAGAATGTCAGCCTCAAACCTTGTCTAAATCTTGTAAGCAGGCAAACCCTGGGGAGGCCAGTACCCCTTGGGGAAGTGGGGGTGCAATGGGTGAAGTGTGAGCCTGCCTGGCTTCTATCCTGGTGAACCTTGCTAATGCATCTGGCAGTTTGTCAAGTCCCCACTGGGCAACACAGAGAAGCATGGGACAGAGGCACTTTGGAGCTGAGACATGAGGACAGGCCGAGCCCTGCAGTCAGGGCAGTGTGGGAAAGGCTGGCCCCACCTGACATTTTCCAGCTTTCTGGTGGCTCTCAGGAAGCAGGGCCCGCTGCTTGCCTGGACACTGCTGAGACCAGGCAATAGGGTCTGGTGGCTGAGCCTGTGGTCACGACAGACTGCCCAGTTCTAGGCTGCTGTCTGCAATCCTCAGTGTCCAAGGGAGAGAGCTGGTCCCAGAGCCTTGGGCCCCTGGTGGGAGAGGAGGAGAAGGCAAGCCAAGTCAGGCCTCTGGGACCAGCTCTTGCCCTTCTGAGTGGTGGCTCAGCACTCAGCAGAAGCCGGGACAGGGGTCAGACAGCGTAGAAGTAGTGTCACTGTTCAAGGAGGAGGGCAGGCACATGTCGGGACCTTGGCGGGCTGCTAGGACAGCATGGACTGCTGCACAGCCTTCTGCAGCGACTGCCGCGTCACCAGCAGGCGCACCACCTCCTCTGAGCGCTTGGTGAGCCGCTTCCGGGCCTGGTCATGTGTAACCATGGTCATGTCCCAGCCGTTCACCTGGCCCAGAGAGAGAATACAACCACCTCAGCTCCTTGCCCTCTGGAATCTGGAAGCACAGTGGGCTTTGGGGGTCCCTGGGCTGGGGGATGCCAAGCACCACAGGTGATGCACATAGGAGAGAGCCAGCTTACTCTGGGGGCAGCACCAGTGTAAGCTCCAAAATGGCTTCGGAGAGTTTCCCAGGGGTCCCTGGGGGCAGGGACAGCCCCACCCCCACCTGAGTGCTTTAGACCCTCTGACCCAAGCCATTTTCCTCCTTTGGGACATCTGTTACCTGCATGATCTTGTCTCCAATCTGCAGCCCAGCAATTTCAGCAGGACCACCTTCAGATACCCGTGTGACATAAATGCCCTGGAAAGAGACAGGCCAAGTCAAGCCATGGTTTCAACGGATGGCCCCTTACACAGAGCAAAGCCCACCACAGCGTACTCCCAGCCATCCGTCTGTCTGTACCTGCACTGAGCCTCCCTCCAGTACAGGCTGTGCCAAAACAGCCCAGGGTAGGGCGGGCCACCTCATGGATGCTCCTGGGCTGTCTAAGCAGGCCTTCCTAGAGCCAGGAGGCCCACTCTTCACCCTACCCCTACTTATTTCCACCAGATCATTTCTTGAACCTTCTTAGGACTGTTGGAAAGAATTGAGGTCTGTTCCTTCCACAAAGGCCCAGGAAGCAGAAACCTACCATCTCAGGCCTCTGTGCCCCTCACCTTGTCTGTCTTATCTTCTGAGAAAGGGTTCTGGGAGGGATCCTGGTCAATTCCACCTCCAATGCTGAAACCCAGGATTAAGTTCTCACCTTGACGCAGCTTGTGAATTTCAACTCTTTGCTGACAAAAGAAAAACATGAGGGTGAGTGGGTGTGTGGAGAACAAATCTGGTCTGTGTCTCCCACAGCAGTCTCAGGCTCTGGGACAGCTCAGCCATGCAAAGAGGGTGGGGCTCGGGGCCTTCTGCAGAGATCCAGCTGGTCACCAGCCTGGAAAGCTGGAGAGTTGAGACGCAGAACTCAGTTACATCAACCCACCCACTCAACCCTCCATCCCAACCTCTCCCTGCTTCCTCTGTGTCAGGCACTAGCCTTAGTCAACATGTGCTCTAAGCCCCTCCTGGCCCAAGAGCCAGGCTATGGATGGGGGCCTCTGTCCCAGGGTATGGCACACACAGGGCAGGAGGGGCCAGGTCATGAAAAATACAGGCACTTTGGTGAGGCAGCTCAGATGGCTGAGCGAGCCCTATCAAGGGCAAGGCAGGAGAGGCTCAGGAAAATCAGAGAGTCAAACTCGCACAGAAAGGGGAGGAAGGGCAGTCTGGTCAAGGGAATAGGAACAGGTGCTGTCAGTGCTGTCCACCCTTTTGGCTTCCCTGGGCCACAATGGAAGAACTAGATTAGGCCCCACATAAAATATACTAATGATGGCTGATGAGCTTAAAAAAAAAAATCGTAATGTTTTAGGAGTTTGTGTTGGGCCACATTCAAAGCCGTCGTGGACCACAGGTTGAACATGCATGCTATAGATGCATGTCCATGAGACCAGACTGTACAGCACACAGAACTGTAACTGGGAGGTGAGACAAGGCTGAATGTGAGCCTGAAGCCAGATCAGGAAAGTCATGAAATGCAGGCCTAGAGACAGGCCCCAAGGGAGGGGTCTTCTCCCTAAGCCCCAGGTCCTGCTCTGTGCAGTGTCCCTAAGCCCCAGTTCCTGCTCTGTGCAGTGTAGGAAGCAGAGGAGAGTCCTAGCATTCTATCACCACGCTCCGGAGCTGTGGCCCCCAGCTGTGCCAGGCTCCTTTCCAAGCCCTCCACAGGCATTCTCCAGTCACCAGATACTAGGAACCAGACTACCTACCCTAAAAGGAGCATTTTAACAGGAAGAAGAAAAAGGCAAAAGATAACTTGATCTGGACTTAAGAGGCTTCACAAAGGAGGGCTCATTTGTGCCAGACTTTGAGGGGATGACCAGGGGAGTTTGACCACCAGACCTTGACTCTGGGCCCACTAGAGCTCTCAGGAGTTGGGGAGTAGGACTGATCATGGTCAAGTCTGATGCTAGCATAACCACTCAGTAGGGAAACAGAGCTCTCTCACAGAGATGGGATGTGGAGGCCAGTGGACATGAGCTACTTGGAAAGTGACATCAACAGACTTGGGGATTGCTCCTGGCAGAGAGGAGTCAAGGGAAGTACTTGGCCACCTGGCCTGGCTGAACACAACCATATCAGGTGGAAACCCTGGCAGAGGACAAGTTGAGTTTGAGTGCCAGGAGCCATTCAGGAAGGTATCCAGAAGGCAAACTGGCCTATGGAGCCAGAGTTGAGAGAGGCCAAAATGGTTTCATCATTCTCAAAATGTTTAACTACATGGGAGAGGGAGGGGGCCAGGGAGGAAGTCTTCCCCACCCCATCCCCAGTCCAAGACACAAAAGGGAGAGGCCAAACATGTGTTAAAACTGTAAAGTCACAGTCCTACAGCTTTGGAGGAAGGCCCAGGGACCAGCCATGACATGAGAGGGGGAGCAGGCAGCATGGCTCCTGAGGCCCACTGGACCTAGCTAGGTCTTCCTGCCCAAATGTGTGAGCTCCTCCAGGCCTGCTCCACCTCCAACACACACTTTTGCACACCTTTGACCCATCTTCAAGGTCAGAGTGTGGGCTCTTGGGCTGGAAGACAAGGCACTGCCACTGACTCAATGGGTGAGGTCAGGCAGGTTATTGCTCTCTCTCTGGCTCCTCACCTGCACTCCTTTTTTAATTATTATTATTTATTTATCTTTTCCAGCTAAAGAGCAAACCTGACTGAACCCTTCTCTCTAGGGCAGCTAATCTGGAAAAGTAAGGCTAGTGCAGCCAGGGTGAAGATCAGGACAGCTGTCAGTAAGTCCAGTGATGTTTCCTTCCAGCCCAGCTTTGAGAGAGTGCTCTAAGCTCAACCCCACGTGCCACCTTTATCAGTGGCTTCACAGGCACCACCTGACTGCAGGAGCTGCCAGCACACCCATCTGAGATAATGCAGCCCATCCCATGACTCCAGGGCTGGGACTCAGCCTGACCCATTACCTGCCCAGCAGGCATTTATTAGAGGTCTGGGTACTTCCTGAGGACTTCTTTATACGGTTGGCTACAACCAGACCTCTCTGGGATTTATTTCTCCCACCTGCCCAGCAGAGTTGGCCTTCAGGCCTCACTCAGGTGTGGCACTGGCATCTGGGACTAACGTCCCAAGCTCCTTTCCTCCCTTTGATTACTGTAATAGCACCTGACACCCAAGACAAGCCAAAGGCAGGGACTGAACTGACCCCAAAGGGTCTCCTCAGGCCCCAGGGTCAGGCAGGGAACATGGCTTTACCCCAAGGGCTAGGGATCCAGAGAAAGTTCCGAGCAAGGCCGAGCTAGTTGTGTGAGTCCTCACTCTGGACCGGGCGATGGTGAGTCCGAGGAAGCGAGGTTGGACAGGAAGAAGGGTAAGGGTCTACTACGCAGGCCCCGGCCACCCCCACCCCTTAAATCGCCCTCTGGGCGGCGGCGCCGACTGGAGTGGAGGAAGCACTTCCTCATTCCAGAGGCTGAGACTCACGGACATCCTGACCGGCGCTCGCCCCCCGCGGCTGCACAGCTGGGATCACAGGCCCAGGAAAGTCCTGGGCGCTTTCCCAGACTCCCATAGCCCGGCCTGTCTCTTCAGTGCTTCCCGCCCCTGCCGGCCGAAAGGAATCAAGGCGGCGGCGGTAGTGCGCAGAGTCTGGCCTCTGTTCAGAGTCTCAGGACGCTCTTGGTGCCAGCCTTCTCTTTGCACGAAGGAAGACTAGAGCCCTGGCTGCCGGTTTACAGAAGCCCCGGGTTCGACGTTTTGTCACCCTGTTTGGTGTGTCAGTTTACCGCTCTGCAAAATGGGAGCACGCCAAGACGAGGAGAGCCCGCGCGACTGCACTCACCACCACGGCAGTGACCGGCTGGCCCGGGATGTAGGACATCTCGACGACCCCAATCTGGCAACCAAGTACCGCTCAGCGAAACCCGCAGCGAAAATCCCGGCGGCCGCGCCCTCTGGTTAACAAAGGCCGCCAGGCTTGGCCCGCCCCCTCATGAATAGTTAACAGATCTCCAGCCAATCACCCACTGGAGCGCTGTTCTGCTTTGCAAAGTCCCAGTGTGTGTGTAGTAAAGTGGAGAGAGGGAGTGGAGTGCACTTACTGCTCCCGCGGCGCACGCGCCAGAGGGCGGAAGCGAGATCTTGGCGCATGCGCAGCCTGCGCTCTCCCAGCAGCCTCCAGAGCAAGATGGCGCCGCGGGAATCTCTATCTCTGGCTGTCTGAGGGAACGTCCAGTGACTGTCCATCGCTGTGTTCCAGGTAACCGGGCAAGCCTGGGCGGGAAATGCAGTCGTGCTGCCGCTCCCACCCACTCCCGGCTTGACCTAATCGTCAGCCTTCTCGGCGTCTTTTGAAGGTTCGAGACCCAGGAATGGTGCGAGGTTTTGGAAACCCCGGGGGAGGGGCAGCGTGAACCTAACTCGCTAAGCTCCAGGCGCCACTTGTAACTTAGTTTTCTCCGCAGCTCCGCGTTGTTCCGCGAGAAAGCAGAAGCTGAGCCCGGGCGGGTGCGATGGCCGCTGTGGTGGCCAAGCGGGAAGGGCCGCCGTTCATCAGCGAGGCAGCTGTGCGGGGCAACGCCGCGGTCCTGGATTACTGCCGGACCTCAGTGTCAGCTCTGTCGGGGGCCACGGCCGGCATCCTCGGCCTCACCGGCCTCTACGGCTTCATCTTCTACCTGCTTGCCTCCATCCTGCTCTCTCTGCTGTTAATTCTCAAGGCGGGAAGGAGATGGAACAAATATTTTAAGTCACGAAGACCTCTCTTTACAGGAGGTCTCATCGGAGGCCTCTTCACCTACGTCCTGTTCTGGACATTCCTCTATGGCATGGTGCACGTCTACTGAAATGAGGGCAGGGATGACCTTTTTTAAAAAACCAGATTGGGAAGACTTGCCAGAAATTAACGACGTGTAGACTTACTTAGTTTTTAAATTGTTGAGTTCGCTGCTTGTTCTGTAACGTTATCAGTAACTTATATCTGAAGACGAGGAGCCTGTAATATTCTTCAGATTAAATGAAGCGTGAGACACTTTACGGAGTTTTTCCTACCTTAACGCATACCCCCTGTCTATCGTGGGTGCGAAATCGCCAAGTTTTGACTCGTGGAGAGCTGGGACTGAGCCTTAGCCTTTGTAATTTCCTTGCATTTGCACTAGGGCCTAAATACGGAGAGAACTTACTGTTAACATCCTAAGAACGACTAACAGTTAATATTTATTAAATGTGCCCTATATGCCAGGCATTGTGCCTTGTACCTTTTACACACATTAACTCATTTAATTCTAGCAATATCTTTATGGAGTAGACATGACTCTTGTCCACAGGCTGCAGAGGAGGCACAGCTCCAAAAAGGCAGAGGCAGGATTCAAATTCAGGTCTCTTAATTGTTCTTGCTGTATTGGCTGAGTGTGCCTTTTCAGAGTCTAGCCTTCCCTGCCACTAACCACTGCTTTCTGGTATGAATGGTGTTTCAGTTCCATTTCACCTAGTTACAGCTAGCTGTCGTTTCCATGAAAAAAAAAATAAAATCAAGCTCTTTTCTAGAATATGTCATGAATATTGAACAGACTGAACGTTTTAAAACTAAACTCTGGGCTTGTCTATAGAGTGTAAATGCCTCTGTCTTATATGCTAATCGATGATCCCTTCTTGTCACAAGGGTTATCTTACAATAAAATGCATATTTTAATTGAGAAATAAATATCGCATTAGAGTTATAGTAATGAACATGTTGCTCATGAAGTTACATAGTCTAACTTGGAAGTCCAGCATTACCTAATTCCACAAATATTTAAATTACAGTAAGTGCCATGAAGAGAGTTTATGGGAACCCCAAACTGAAGGCAGGTTGGGAGGTGGGGGTCAAGAAAGGTTTCTTTGAGGAAATAACATTAAGAGACCCAAAGGTTGAATAACAGTCAAGTGTGGAGTGGGGTACTTGCAAGAAATCACATGTGTAGGGCCATGGGGCAGAAAGGAATTTGGGGCTGTATCTGGAGAGTTAAAGTTGCTGTGAGAGAGACATGGCAGATCATGGAAGGCCCACGATGAGGAGTTTGACCTTGGTTCTAAAAGGAACGGGAAAGCCTTCAGAAGTACTGGGGGAGGCCCTTGGAAATTTTAGTCAGGAGTTATGTGATCAGATTTGGATTTTTTTAAAAAGAATCAATTGTAGATCAGAAAGGTGTCTGAAAGCTTGAGTCCACCTCCTCTTTTAATAAACAGTAGGTGACCATGACTAATAATGGAAGTGACTCTGAGACCCAGTTCTCCTGAATCCCATTTTGGTTTCTAGACTGCAAGGGGGAACCCCCGATCCCCGCAAAAACAAATAAACCAAAAAAATGGAATTTATAAAAAATGGTGTATTCTTACATGTTTAAACTTCAGTCACCTTGAAACTCTCCATTTGATGTTGTACACCTATTGAGAAGCTTTTTCCACTGCTCAAAAGTTTTTGAACTCGTCCATTTTGATGCCTTTTGGTGCTGCTGTTTTTTGTTTCACCTCGTCCACATCAGCAATATGTTTCTCTTTGAGGACGTTTTTCATTTGGGGAGACAAACCAACAAAAAAAGTTGCTCAGACAAGATTTGGTGAATAGGGAGGGTGGGGCCGGGGGGAGGGGGAGGTTACACCTTTTTTTTTTGGTTAAAAACTGCTGAACACTTTGCCTGGAGCCTGTACTGCAAAGGGCCCACCCTTAGGAGATAATTCCAGGTTTTTTGGCACACACACCCCAATACATACTTGCACACAAAACCAAGAAGCAGCTGAGGCCACACCTTTGCCCCCCTCTTCCAATGACTTCCTCTGAACCCTTTCTCTGATCACCACTGAGGATGTTCACATTCCTGGTTTGCAGCCCCCAGCAACCTCCCTTAATCCCCTGAGGGCCTTCTCTGAGTGAGAAGGGAGGGCTCATTCCTGATGTGGACTAAGAAGAAAGAAACAATGGGTCCTGCTTGGGTGGGGGGGACATAAATTAGCTGATTTACTTAACCATTCTGTTGTTAGGCAGTAAGTTTGTTTGAAATGTTCACTATTATAAAAAATATTTTAATGAACATTTTCACATCTATATTGTTTTGAGGGGATTTAATAAGGTAGGGCAGAAGATTAAAATCTTAATTCCAGATGCTTTCTGGAGTTTTATCAGATTACTCATTGAATGAAAAGTATCAGTTTTACAGTCCCTAACTTTAATGTGTGCTCATTTAAAGAGTTTCCTTATTTTCATTTGAATTTCTTTGCAAGATAATAAGGAACATAATATATTACTCACAAATTGTTTCTGTCTTCTTCTTTTGGTCTCACTTTCTCCCTACATTTTCCTCTAAAACGGGTGACCATGAAGACATGCAGGGAAAAAAAAAGTCATGACACATTTAAAGTTAACATCTTTTATTGTTTCATAGCCAAATAAAAGTGTCAGAGAATACATATATTGGGCAGGTCCCGGAAAACGGTTGCCATCTTCCCCCTTTAATTCTGCATACTGGCCCAAGGGGAAACAAAAAGCTGGAAGAAAAGTGTGTCTTTTGGGAAGAGGGCATTCATGTCGCCACTGGGGAGTACGCTCTGAGGAAAGGTGCATCGCTTGGGTGGAGGGGGGTGGGGTGGGACCAAGTGGAACCCTTTTCCAGATACACAAGAAGTGGGGTGATCTGGGGACTGCAGGGCACTCTAGTCCTTTGCTGGGGTGCTTAGAGACACTTGGAGGAAGACACATACCCCCTCACAACTGGACCCCCATTGGGGTAGTCAGCCACTGAGAAGAACTGATGGGGTGGCAGGGGCAAAAAGGCAGCTGTGACTGGCAGTCCTGATGGCCCCTGCATCAGGAGTAGAGGGCACTTGGCTCTTTCGTGGCTGGTCCCCCTGATGTCCTATATCACCTGATTTACAAATTTACCTTTGACCAGCACCAAAGCATGGAATGACTCAATCGCTAGGAAAATACTAGGTAGGTGGTTTTAGGCCAGGGCCCAAACAATACGCATAGACAATCCATGTCATCTTGGACCTTTTACTTAACAGTAAGTTGATGAAAACCTCACAAAACCAACTGCAGTCACACTGTCTTCACCCAGTTCCTCAGTTGCTCCCCGTGTCAAGGCATTTCTTTTACATCTGTGGTTCCCTTACATGGAACGCTTCCTCCATCACCCGGTTAGGCTGCTACTACCGATTCAGACTTCAATCTACTGGTCACTCTCTGGCCATCCCACTGAAAATTCAGTCCAGCCTGTGATGACATGTGTGACCACTGGTAAAGGGGCAGCTCCCCCGAGAGTGGAAGCCCTGTCAGGGACTGATTGTGCTGCCTGCCACCAGCATTGAGTGCAACACCTGACACAATGGGTATTCGGTATTTACCGACTGAACCAATAGTATAGGAAGACATTTTCATTCCAATATAAAATAAATAGTACAACTGTCCCTAGGTTTTATGACTGCTGCCAACCAATTCCACAAACAAGTTCAAAGAAACCAGAGCAATTCATGAGCAGCCATGACCCCTGCCCTTCCTTCCTTCCTTCCAAACATGAAACAGGCTAGATTATCCAATCTAAGGGTTTGCTTTAGGGAGGAAGTGAAACACCAGTGGGTCACCTAGATTTTTCATTTTTTACTTAGAGAGCAGGTGGACTTGCTCACTGGTTACCGGGCAGCCCAAGATGAGGAAGCTGCTTGCTCCAGAAGGTTCCTGTTCTGGGGACCACGACCCTCTGCCCCAGTGGCAGAACCTCACCAAAGACTTTTCAGCCCCCTCTCCAAAGGCCCCAGGGGAAGGATGCTTTTGTCCTCCTCTGCAAGGTCCCCAACCCCCAGGGCCACAGACAGGTATCTGTTAGGAACCAGGCCCTAGAGCAGGAGGTGAGCAGCGGGCTAGGGAGCGAAGCTGAAGCTTCATCCGTATTTACGGCCGCTCCCCATCGCTCACATTACTGCCCGAGCGCCACCTCCTGTCAGATCAGCGATGGCATTAGGTTCTCACAGGAGCGCAATGGGACCATCTAGTTGCAGGAAAGCAACTCCTGGCTCTCACTGATTCTGCATTATAGTGAGTTGTATAACTATTTAATTACATATTACAATGTAATAATAATAGAAATAAAGTGCACAATAAATGTGATGCACTTGAATCATCCCCAAACCATCCCTCCACCCACTCCCACCCCCTTACCCCCTAGTCTGTGGAAAAATTGTTGTCCATGAAAGCAGTCCAGGTACCAAAAAGGTTGGGGACTGCTCCTCTGTATGCAGTGGAGACCCAGGCTCCTCTGATTTAAGGGAGGCCCAGAGAGAGCCCTTCCCAAGAGAATGCTCCCTAGCTTTTGGGCAGCTACAAAAACAGCCCCGGGGCCTGCTGGCCGAGGGCCAGCACTGCAGACGCTGCCCCAACGGTCTGAACAGGGAGTGATGAGTTCTAGGCCCACCCCCTCGGGCTTACGACACTGGGAGACGGGAAGCAGGCTAACCGCTCGCAGCCCAATATTTAAGCCTGTCCCATCGTGTTCCTTTCTGCCAGAGACTGGGTCTGACGTGGCAGGCATTGGGGAACGCTCGTTTGCTGAGGAAGTGAGTAACCAAGTGGATCCTCAGTAAAACAAGGAAGCCTCTTGGAATTGGTAATGCAGGCTGCCTTGGGAGACAGGTGGGAGGGGAGGTTTTCACTGGCCATTCTTCCGTACCTTTAGATTTTGAATCATGTAAGTATTATGTTATCTTGTCAAAATATTTTCATTTAAATAAATTGAGTGTAATGGCCCTGTCCCTGGGAAGGGGGCAGGGTAGGGAAGGGGTATCCACATCTAACAAGTGCCCCGGGGGGTGGAGATGCTGCTGGGCCACGGAGGAGTGAGGCTGTGCAGCCACTAAGGGAGGGGGAGGAGCGGGTGAGAGGGGCAGGAGTGAGGGGGCGGGGGACTCGCTAACAACCACGACTGTATTTCCACCTGCTGAGTGAGCACCATCTCATTAGCCCTTCAGATCCAGCCTCTGAAGGAGAGGGAAGCTGGGCAGGGATACCCAACCCCACAGAGCAGCAAGAGCCAAACCACAGGCAATGATCCCTGCTCTGGATGACCCCCGATGCCCAGAGCCTCCCAAGGCTGGGCGAGTCAGACTGGGGCAGAGGCCTCCCTGCCTCCCCCTCCTCTACCTCACCCAGAAGCCCTCAGGGGCTACCTCTTCCCTCAAGGGCCTCCTGCCAGGCTGTCTTCTCCTGGGTGCCTCCTTGGCCACCTTTCAATTGAATCCCTGGGGGTAAGGGCAGAATGTCCCCTTGGATGTTGGCCAAGTTCTTTCTCCCAGGAGTGATTGTCCTCTGCAGGGATTTGTGAAAGTCTTAGCTAGAGGCTGGAGGAAGGTCAGAATGGCTGATGCTGCGATGTCTGTTGGCTCTGGAGGGAATTACATGTGTGCTCCCCTCCCTGAGGGCCAGGTCAGTGTCTCATTTAAGCATCTCTTGGATAGGGCCCAGCCCACCGCAGAAAGAAATGCCAACTGCACGCATGCATGAATGAATGTCCAACTAGGTTCTCAGAAAAAATGAAACCACCCTAGTATTCCTCAGGCCCCTGGCCTGCCCCCGCTTCCCTCTAAAGGGTCTCCTCTCCTAGATCTGAGCCACTCCAGCCACTGGGAGGCTCCCCTCCCCCCACATAACAAAAGCTTGTAGAAAGATCCCAAAATGCAGGAGAGATGGCCGTGCCTGGAAGCTCCTGTCCCCCGCAGACACAAAGATGACTTCCCAGTTCAGAGCGGCAGGTGGTCCTGCCCCCAACGTCTTCACCAAATCTGCTCTCAGCCAACACCTCTGGCTAGGCCTCCACTGTCTGCAGGTTCTGCAGCTGCTCCACATTCATCTTTGCATTCCCGGGGTGACTAGACCTGTGGGGCGGTGGGTGGAGGGTACACAGAGAGCCCAGAGGATGGTTGGGAACCCTGTGGACAGGGATAGCCTCTCACTGGCAGCAGTCCAAAGGGAGGGGCAGTGTGTCGGGTCCCTGGGGGCACCTCAATCCTCCCACAGCAACAGGTGAGGCTGCACTGAAACCAGCAGGGCCGCTATTCTCCCTCTCACTGGCAAAAGAGCTCAGGCAAGCACCCAAGAAGTGACAGTCAGCTCAGGGAGCACGTGGGGGCCACTGGGAGGTGGCCGGCCCCAGACTCAGCAAAGAATGAAAGCTGGGGGCCAGAGGAAAGTCTACCCAGGCCCGTGGACTCCTGCTGGGATGTGCTTTACAAGAGGAGAATCACAGAGCCCTCAGCAGGGGGCCCTGTGTGCAACCCCCATGCAACAGAAAAGGGAAAACAGGCCCAGACAGGGCCAGGCCCCTGCTCAGGGGCACAGAGGGAGGCAGGGGCAGGGTGGGCCTGCAGGCTGCCTCCTGAAAGCCCACGGCGCCCTCCCGCATGCATTCGGTTGAGGTCTTCTCTGCAGAACCAGCCAGGCTGCCCAGGACAGTGCCCCGGGGAATGGCAGCCCACAGGCCACCTGATAGGACAGCCACCGCTCTCCTAAGGCTGGGGCAGCTCCAGAATTTCCTCACCAAGAGGCGCTTAGAGAACACATCTTAGGGGAGATCGGGGGGACAGGGGCAGGAGCGGGGCCCTTGACAAGGCAGAATAACCTAATGGAGAAGAACTGGATTCTAGAGAAACACTGCCCGGGTTCAACCCCTAACTCTGCCATTTATTAGGTTTATGACTTTAGCAAGTTACTTAACCTTTCTGTACCCTAGTTTCCTCATTAGAGTAGGAAATATTAGTGTCCACATTATTAACGTTGCTGAAATGAGTTCATATATACAAACTGCTCCCAGCAGTGCCAGGCAGAGAGTAAGCCTGAGTAAATGACAGTGCTATTGTCTTAACGCTGTGACAACACAGCAAACAGACCACTTTGTGGTTACTTAGGGGCTCTGAGGAGCTAATGGCAGGCTGACCAGACGTCCCATTTTAAATGGGACAGAAGAACAACGGTACTGACACCTTGAATTTAGCCCAGTGAGACTAGGCTGACCAGATGTACCATTTGAAACAGGACAGGATCATTATTTTCTGTCCCATTTAAAATGGGACATCTGGTCAGCCTAGCTAATGGGGATCATGGAAGAGCTAAAGCACCAACAGCAACTCCTCCCCACAGAGTCCAGCTTGGATGAGCTCCCCTGGGTCCTGGATATCATGCCTTGTGACCAGGTCACCATAGAACAGGGCCCCAGTAGCCTGCTCCAGGAGATGCCAGCACATGGCCATTTTCTTCCCTGTATCCTCATCCTCTGGGGTCCTGTCCTGGGGCAAGGACTCTGCCCTTAAGGCAAGGACTTCTAGGTCCCTGGGCAGGACTTGAGGTTGACCATGGCCCTAGGCAGCCTGGCCTTGCTCCAGGACTGCTGGGGCAAGTCCTGCAGAACCACTCGCCTTGCAGGAGATGCCCCTCTTCATCCAGCTGCTGGGTTGCAGGCGTGGGGTGCGGTCAGCGCTCAGTCTACGACCAGGGTCAGGGCTCAAGGCTCAGCCCAGGAACCAGGGCCAGGGTTCAAGCCAGGTGAACAACACCGCTGACCCTCTGCCCGCTGTCTAGAATGTGGTGTGGCTGAGGGAGCGCTCCGGTTCCTGTCCGGAGCCCACCACCTGCAATTCCCCCTTCTAATCGCAGCTCCTCCAGAAAGCCTTCCCAAGGGCTGGGCCAGAGCCCCTTCCCCTTCCTGTCCGCCCCCAGACATCAGGACTGCCCACCCATGTTGGGCTCGAATACACGCACACCCCCCGCCAAGCTCACAGCCCAAGAGAGCCTGGAAATAGGCTCCTGCATGGAAAAAAAAAATCCATTTTTTCTTCCTTTACCATTCTAGCTTCCTTCAGGTCCAGCCCACCAGGACCACCAAATCTAAGAAATGTAAGTGCTGAAAGGTACTATATGTAAACCAATTTTCTTGTTTCACAGAAAAACTGAGGCCCGTGGAGGCTGGGCCTGGACATCATGTCTCCTGCCTGTGGCCTCTTCTTCTATGGGCTGCTCTGAGACTGCGTCCAGTTCTGTAGTGCATATACTCAGAACCTTCCGCCTTCTGGGTCCTTCCAGGGGAGCTCCCCATGCCAGCCCTGCCTCCACACCCCAAGCACAGCCATTCGCCCAGGGTAAAGGGGGTAAAGGCCCTAAGCCAGGGAGGGGCTGGCTGATGGAAGTGGCTCCACAGGGCTCCTCTCGGGTGGCTGGAGAGGAAGGATAACTGACCTCGCTTCCTCAAACTTCTTATTCCGGTAAAAGTTGCTCTTTTTGATGAAGTAGATGAGTACCAGGTCACAGATGAAAGAACCCTGCAAAAGAGTTGGGGGTCCCTGACTCAGAACCCTGGACTTCTGAAAAGCGCCCAGCCATTAACCCTGTTTGATCCTACAACCATCGCTGAAGGGTGCACCCTTGTTTCCATTTCGTAGATGGGGAAACTGAGCTCAGAAAGAGGCACCTTTATTTAAGGCCACAAAACTGGTCCATGGTGGAGCCCAGGTTAGCCTGGAGTCCCTCCGATCCCTCAGACCAAGCACCTCCCACACTCCCCTGACCCCATCAAATCAGGTCTTTAACACCTATCTGCTGAGCACTCACCACGTGCCTGGTACTGCACCAGAGTGCAGGGAGATTAAGGCAATGAGACCCTCTGGGGACTCTCCCTCTGGTGCAGGACACAGGCGTATAAATTATGACACAGAGTGACATGTCTTATGATGGGGAGAGGCCGGGGAAGCAGAGAGAAGATGGGACTTGACTCAGCCTGGGGAGGGACATCTGGGCTGAGTCTTGAGGGTTGAATAGTTTATACAAAGCAAAGAAGGGGGGATAAAGTTGGGAAGGACACTGTAGAGGTAGGGACAAGCTTGTCATCCTGGGAAATCCCACAGGGCCTGTGGGGAAAGAGCTAGAGACACTTCAGAGGAGGTGGATGGGGGCCAGCTTATAAAGCTCCTTACAATGTCTTCCAGGCCTCGGTCCTAATCTTCTAGAGGGATGCACCCAGGGCTTTAAATAGGGGTGGGACACAGTCAGAATTGTGGCAGGCAGTGTGAGAGATGGGCTGGAGGGCATCTGAGCAAGGACACCACAGTGATGGTCAAGAAGAGATGAGGAGGCCTGAGCTAATGCAGCGGGGACCCACTGACACCTGAGCGCGTGTGCTTCCCCCCCAGAGCAAATGCCCGACTCTTCCACCAGAGGGCGACACCATACACAGCTGCGGCGGGTGGGGGCGGGTTTCTGAGTGAGTGGAGGGCGGGGAGGGGACTGGTGGATGGGCCCAGAGGTGAACCTCGTCCTCTGACCCTAGCCTCTGCACATCTTTTTCCCCCAGATGCCAAAACTCTTATTTATCAATTCCTTGTTCCACAGGGGACACCCCACCCCCACCCCCCACCCAGCATGTACACATTTCCGGTTACCTGCATTACACAGGTGAGTCTCCCCAGTGCCTCTGTATTCAGAGTTGACCCATATCATGAAGAAGTGATGAGTAAAGGTGGCCCCTCTCCAAGAAAGTGACGTATGCAAACATGCAGGCCTGCCTAACAATGGCTGTTTGCAGCGAAGAGGAATCATTTGGACTCACTTTGGTGCATGGACCACCTCTCAGGAGCATGGCCTCTTTGAGTCCGGCTCCAGGACACACTGCTCTTGGTCTCAATAAAAAGTCCACCCTGGGACCTGTGGGGAGCCCCCGGTAGGGCTGCGGTGGCCGCCCAGGCAGAGGAATGAGGGAAGAGGCCGCCCGAAACCTTGGCAAGGGGCTTGCAGGGGTGGGCGACTCCCGTGTCTTTATAAAACTTCCAGAAGAACAAAGGGGGCATGACAGAGAATCAGAGGAAACCTTTCCCTGGCCTCCAGCTACTACTTCCTCTCCTGTGAGCTCTCTGGGCTGAACTGAAGGGACAGATCCAAGGAAGGACTACAGGGCTGATGACCCTGTCTCTCAACCAGAGAGGACATCTGGCAATGTCTGGGGACATTCTGGTCATCACAACCTGCATCCAGTGGGTAGACATGGGGATGCTGCTGAACCTCCTCCAATGCACAGGACCCCCCACAACAAACAATTATCTGGCCCAAAATGTCAACAGGGCCACAGTTGAGAAACCCTGTATACAGCTGGACCCTGACTCTTTGTAGAAGTAGAGATGAGGCTTAAGAAATTTGGGGTCTGATACAGGATCCCAGAAAACCCCCAGCCCCAGAGCAGCAGGCAGATGCTTCTCTGGCTCTGGGGGCGGCGGACAGGCTCCCAGAAAGCCCTCTTACCGTGTGTGCTGGCCTGCCAGCTCTCATTCTTTCTGGGGCATCACTGAGACAGCTCCCCAGGGTGATGCCCTCTCCCCGCCACCAGCACTCAGAGGGTAAAGGAAGGAGGGCAGGGGTACTCACAACTCCCATGAGCGCCACCCCTGAGGCCACGTTGATGACTGTGGGGATGATGTTGAACTTCCCGGCCTGCAACACAGAGACAAGCAGGGTGAGGGAGGCAGGGCGGGCAGTGGGATCCCCAGGGACTCTCAGCACAGCCCTCCCAACATGCTCATACCGCCCCCGCCCCGACCTGCCCAGCCTCCAAAAGGGAGGTGCGGCTCACCTACCCTGCCATTCACCATGACATCAAAGCGGATCCCGTAGGCTTTCATCAGGGTGCGGACCTCCACCCCAGCTGCGTCTCGGTAATATTTGGCAAACCTGGGGAGACATGGCCCCGGGGAGACCTCAGCCTGGCAGGGCCTTCCCTGTTTGGCAGCAGACTTGGCTGCTCGGAGATTTACAAGCACCCCCAGCACCTTGCTCAGAGTAGCCCCAGGAGAGGTTGTAGCCCACTTGGGACAGTACACTAAAGGTTCGTCCAGCTCTTTGAAGTCCTTGCCAGACATTCCCCAGGAGACAAGGCTTGCCCACTACCCATGGGGCCAGCCTGGGGACACCAGAGCACTGATGGAACCGATCTGACAGAGAAGTCAAGCCTTGGTTTCGTGGCAAGCCCAGGGCAGCAACAGACACTCTCTCCTCTCCCAGAAGCCCTCACCTCTGCCCAGCTGTCTCTCCCTGCACCTCCCACTCTGACACCGCCCTCAGTAAGGGTGCCATAATGCTGACACCCAGGAAAAGACACAAAACACGGACAGTCACTAGGCAGCAAGCCTAGTCCCCGTTACCTGAAGTTGTACCCGGAAGAGACAGAGTTTCCTGGAAATGTGCTGTCCAGACGGCTAAAATGATAGCGAGGGTTGCATTCAGAAGGCGCTTTATCAAGATCACAGTCCCACTCAATCTGGATTCCTATCACACCGCCCTTGATGAAACAGAGACAAGAATCAGTGCACAGAACGTTCTGGAGATGGACAGAAGTCACAGGCCAGCTCTTCACAGAGAGCCGGACGAGAGTGAGGACGTGTTCAGGCCAGGGGGAAGGTGGAAGGCCCAGGGCTCTAGCCCCACCTCTGGAGGCTGAGAAAACTGTGTTGCTGACAGTCCCCAGCCCCAGTCTCCTCCCGCCTTGTGCTTCAGAGGACAAGAGGACGACGGGCTGAGCACGTACCATGGGCAGGAACCTTACCCAGAGCCAGGATGGGCCGGTGGGGCTCCTCCTGGCTCAGCCGTGGCTGATGCCCTGGGGACTAAGAACCGAACAGCAGGTACTGAGTGTGACCCTCTCCAAGTGCCTGAGGTTCCAGCACAGGCACAGCGGGCTACGAAAACAGCTAATTCTGAAAACAGGGAGTTCCTGGCACAGGTGACTCTGCAGGGTCACCCCATCCAGGGGTCAACCTACACACACCCCTCATTACAGAGCCCGGGCGCAGAGCCCTTAGGCCCCAGGGAGGGCTCCCTGGGCACATCTCACCCACCTGCAGGGCTATCTCCTGAAAGTTGCTCCCAGTCCAGCTGACCACAGACCCCAGTCTGAAGATGGGGCAGTAGAGATTCTTGGGTCCAAATTGGCAGGACTTCAGGAAATCTCTGTCTTTGGTGTCCAGCACATTGGTCCTGGGTGGAGGCCATCAACAGCCAGTGAAATGGGGTAGACTTGCTGTCTCCATGCCAGAAACTGGACCTGACCAGGAGTCACGAGACCCCTTACTCGGCCCAGGCTGAGTCCCTGACTTACTGCTTCCTACTAACACCCTACTGCATTCAAGAACAGGCCCCCCGCCACGGCAGGGGAAGGGGGGGCCCAAGCATCCCCCTGTGGTTCACTCACACCTAAGTGTCACATACCCATACCCACGGGCCATGCGCAGCCAGCAGGAGAGCCAGCCAAGGCCCCACCCCTGAGTCCCCACTAACCAACCCCCACATACTTGGAGAAGTTGAATTTGGGAAAACGAATGAAGTTCTTTATGTAAATGGTAAAGTCTTCAGCCTTGCCCAGGAGTGGCTTCCTGAAAACCAAGTCAGAACAGCCTGTTCAGGGAGGCCAGCCCCAGCCCGGCCCCCTCCGGCCTCCCGCAGGCCTGTGGTGGGGCCGCGGCTGCCTTTGCTCTGGGGCCCCTGGAGCCTTTGCCAAGGACAGTTGATTTGTTCATGGTGGGGTGGTGCTCAGGTCTGGTGGGGTGTCCTCAGAATGAGGACCCCACAGTGGATATGTCTCTACCATCAGGCTAGGGCCCACTGCACAGGACTGGGTGACTCCTCGGGGTCCCAACCCACAGCCACTCACTCCGGCCTGGACTTTGTCTCCACTGGGCACCAGGCGAAGATCTCACAGGTGCCCCTGGGCACGTCCCCTGCCCGCAGACAGCGGCCAGTCCTCACGCCTGCAGGGTGGGACAGGGACAATGCCAGGAGCCTCCCCTTTCTAAGGCCCCTTTGCCTCCAGCCCCGGCCACTCCAGGCCTCACCATTTCCAGCCATCACAGGCTCTCCAGGAGGGCAGTCGCTGTCTTCGGAGCACACGGCGTTAGGAATGCTTTCACTCTACCAGGACAGAAAGGGCGCCTGGGGAGAGGGTCCCCCTGCAAAGTCCCCAGCTCAGAGCCAGGTCCCACCCCAGGAGTTAGAACAGGGCTTCCTGCTCCGCCTGGGGCGACACCCTTTGAGAACCTGCTTTCCCCACAAAACAATGCAGGTACGTACCCCGGTGCACACGTTCCCCAGGGCCCTGAGGGGGGATAGAAACCCCAACCACGGCTCTCCCACTCCCTTCCCCTGCTCTCTTGTGTCAAATCAAACCTCAGCACAGGTTTCCTGCCGCTGGTTGGGGGTCACGATCAGGTTGGTGATGACAAAGAAGATGTTCTCTCCCTGAGGAACCAGAAAGGGGTTGAGGAACTTCCTCCCAACATCTTGGGGACCCCCCTTCCCAAGGCTGTTTGGCAGGGGCTGGGGTCTCTACATGGGTGCTGGGGACAATGGGGCCACAAAAATCAGTGGATCCTACCCATCTGCCCACTGACTCGGGACTCTTCTGAGTAAATGTCCTTTGATAGGTCCCTTCCAGGCCCATACCCCCAAACTGCCCTCGCCCCACAAATCCTTACTCTGACCTCAGGCCCTGGAGTCCAAGCCCAGATCTGGAGGAGCAAGAGCAGGGATGGGGCAGCTCCAGCCCTGGCCCAGGCAGAGTATGAATAGGCCAGAGGGATAAGGTAAGGGACTCACAGTAACCTGGCAATTCTGAGCCCCATTTGGTATCAACAGGCTCAGGGTTTCTTGGGAACAAAGTGGCCCCATGAGGCACAGTCAAGGAGGGCAGGAGTTTGGCATGGGGGGAGGACCTGGACAAGGTCTCTATTTACAAACACTGGCAGCTGTTCTGGGCCAAGGGCAACAATGGATGGAGTGCCCTGTGTCCCCGAGCCGCTTCCCATGTGACCCACCAGCCAGGCCCTACCGGCTTAGATGGGGCTCAGACCTGGGGTGGGATGACGTAGTCAGCAACATCCCAGAGCCGCTCCCCAAGCTCCGAGGTGTTGGTGAAGGTCACGCCCTTGACTTTGGTGATTATGCTGCTCTGTAGGGAGGTGTCGGTGTCTTGGTAACCCTTCTTCATCAGGAACACCCAACTGCAGGAACAGGACCAGCAAGGTGGGCATCAATCAGCCCAGCTCTGCCCTCAGGGAAGTTTCCGCAGGCCCAGGGTGGAGTAGGGCAGGCTTGGGGCTCCACTTTTCCCAATAGTTCCTGGGCAGGGGTCAAAACTCCCACTGCGGCCTGAAGCCCTGTCCTGCAAGCAGCAGAGGTGACAAACAACCCCAGAGGTGAGAGCGTGCTGCTCTCAGTGGGTTGTGCCAGCCAGCCCAGGCTGAAATTCACCCATCCTCGCATTGACCTGGGGCAAGCCAACAGACTCTGGGGGTTATCACAGGACCCCACCACCTCCCTCCAGCGGGGCGAGAAGGGTTACTGAGTGGTGCATAACCTGAAACCAGCTGTGAGGAGACCTCACAAACCCAAACTGACAGTAGTCTACAAAATTAGAATACAAAATCCTGTACTCTTTGACACTCAAACACGAGCAACCGAAGAAAAAGTAGATAAGCTGGACTTGGCCATCATGAAGAACTTTTATGCATCAAAAAACACTATCAAGAAAGTGAAAAGTCGGGGGTGGGAGAGGAGGGGGGGAAGCTAAATATAAGGTGATGGAAAGAGAAGTCACATTAGGTGGTGAACTTATTATACAACAAGCTGACAATGCACTGTAGAGTTGTATGCCTGAAACCTATGTAATCCTTGCTAACAGATGTCACCCCAATAAGTCTAACAATAAAAATGGATTAAAAAAAAAAAAAAAAAAAGAAAGTGAAAAGATAGGCCCTTGAGCAAGTCTCTTGCTCGAGCCCGCTCCTACCTCTTTGGAGTGTGCTCTTTCTTTTAATAAACTATCCCTTTGTTTTATCTTTTTTTTTTATTTTATTTTATTTTTTTTATTTTTTTACTGGTGGGTAGCTCCCTGGCTGGAAATCGAACCCAGGCCGCAACACTGACAGCGCCAGCGCCGAAGCCTTAAGCCACTACACCACCAGGGAACTCCCCGCTTTGTTTTATCTTATTTTCCTTTTAATAAACTACTTCTTGGTTTCACCTCTATAAAAAAAAAAAGAAGAAGAAGGTGAAAAATAATCCAAGAATGGGAAAAAAATATTTGTGAATCATAACTGGTAAGGTTCTAGTACCCAGAATAGGCATTTCTCAAAAAAAAAAAAAAAAGAGAGAGAGACACACACACAAATGGCCAATAAGCACATGAAAAGATGTTCAGCATCATTAGTCATGAGGGAAATGCAAATCAAAACTGCAATGAGATACCACTTCACATCCAGTAAGATGGCTATCATGAGAAAAAAAAAGAAAGAAAATGCTAACTGTTGTTGAGGACACGGAGGAACTGGGACTTGCTGACAGGAATGCGAAGTGGTGTAGCTGCTGTGGAAAACAAGTTAGCAGCTCCTCAAAGGTCAACATCCACCCTGCAGTTCTACTCCTAAGTGTATACTCAAGGGAACTGAAAACATATGTTTACACAAAAACCTGTACATGAATGTCCTTAGTAACCTTATTCATAATAGCCAAAGAGTAGAAACAGTCCAAATGCCCATCAGCTGAGGAGCAGATGACCCAAATGTGGCACATCCATACAACGGGGTAGTATTCAGCCCCGAGAGGGAAGGGGTACCGATACATGCTACAACACTGAAGGATCACGAAAGCATCATGCTAAATGAAAGAAGCCAGGCGACAAAGGCCACATAGTGTATGCTTTGATTGATATGAAACATCCAAAATGGGCAAATCTATAGAGACAAAAAGTAGATTAGTGGTAGCCATGGGATTGGGGGAGGGGAGAACTACCTGACTCATTAGATACAGGTTTCTTTTGGGAGTGATGGAAATGTGCTAAAACTACATAGTGGTGATGGTTATACAACAATGTGAAGATTCGAAAAACCACTGAATTGTATCATTTAAAAGGGTTAAAGTGGTGAATTTTATGCTATGTAAATTTACCTCAATTTAAAAATGGTTTTTAAAACAGCCTGTATTCTTCAAAAAATGTTAATGTCAGGAAATAAAAAGAAAGACTTGGGAACAATTCCAGATTAAAGGAGCTTAAGAAGACATGACAACTGAATGCAAGGCATGAGGTTTTCTTTTATTATAAAGGTAATTACTGGGAGAATTTACAAAAGGTCTATAGCTTAGATAATATTTCAATGTTAATTTCCCAATTTTCATACTTACACTTGGTTAAGTAACAAAATTCCTAATTTTTAAGAAATACACAATGAAGTACATACAAGCAAAAGAACATCAATCTACTCTGAAACAGTCAGAAAAAAATGTGCACACACATGCACGGAAAGAAAAAAGGACAATACAAATGTATGAAATATTAACACCTGGGGAATCTAGGTGAAGCGCACTCAAAACCTTGGGGTACTACTCTGATAACTTTTCTGTAAGTCTAAAATTATGCCAAAATACAAAAACATATTTTTAATGACATGGTACATGTAAATTACTTAGCACAGGGAGTACCTGGCACAGAGAAAGAGCTCAATGAATATAACTCATCAACTTACTGCTGGTGTTCATGCTAGAGATGGTTCAGGTTAACCTCCCCTTGGGAAAGTTGGGAAAACCTGAGGCCAGGAGAGGGCAGGCCTGAGGTGATGCACTAGTGGGGTGGGATGCCCTGCACCTCCCAGGGTACCAGTAAGGGTTCTCGGTGTAGCAGGTGCCAACCACAATATGTGACCCCTCTTCAACTCGGGGGGAGGCGGGCAGAGCTGGCATGTCCTGGGCCCTACGCTGCCCTGTCTCTAAGGAACTCGGAGAGAGCTGTGACCCTTGAGTCAACCAGGCATTTCAGTAGGGACACACTGGGCCTGGCCTGGGCAGAAACAGTCAGCAAATATTCAAGGAACAACATGCATTCATTCATTCATTCACTCATTCATTTCACATCTATTGCCTAAGCAGTCAGGTGACATCAGGCCCCATCCTCATGGCGTCCCCAGCCTGGTGGGGCGTCAGACACAGACGTTAAGCAAATGATCCCCCAAACAAGCATATAATTACATTGTGGTAAATTGCCTGACATGTGGGAGGGAAAGGCGAGCACGTTATGGGAGATCCCATTCCTGAAGAATGACTGGGCACTGCCCAAGTAGGGAAGGAAAGGCACACCTGGCTGTGGAACAGCATGTCCAAAGGCCCTCAGGTGGGAGACAGCCAGGAGCCTTAAGGATGAAGCTGTGGGAATGCCAGGCGCTTGGCCTCCAGGTGAGGTCTGGGCTGCCCTCGCAGGAGGAGCCTCTGCTGCTCCTCCCACAATCAGGAAATAGGAGGGACTCAACAGCGTTTAGTAAAGAAGTGAAAAGAGGCATCTCTGCATCCCAGCCTCTGCTGTCATTTCCTCCTCCACCTGTGCCCTCCCTACTCAGGGTGAGGGCTCCGAACAGTGCCTGGCTGAGCAAACCTCAAGGAGCTGCCCCTCTGCTGACCGTGCCAGCTCCCGCCAGGCAGGAGTGGGGTGTGGGCGGGGAAAGAAGGCCATCGGGCAGGACCCCCAACTGGATACCACAGAGGCCAGCCAGAGGTGGGGCGAGTTGACCAGAGGGACATGCCAGACTCATGAGTTGCCCCAGCCGGACGCTTGGCACTGACTCAGTGATTATAAATAACCTACCGGTGTGGGAGGCTGCCGGGCGACAGCTGCAGCCCAGCCCCCCTGCATCCTTGCACCATTCCCACAGTCCTAGTATTGGGGGCGCCAGGCCTGGAAAGGGGAGCTGCGCAAAGAAAGCCTAAGGAGCCCCTGCCGCATCCTGTTGCGTCCAAAGGCGGTGTCCAGGGAATAGAGAGCTCCCTCCTTATCCCCCCAACCCTTGCACTGCAAGGGCCCAGCAAGGCCCCCCTCACAAGCAGGGTCACAGACCCCCAACCACAGAGAACACGAATGCTCACACAGGCCAATTTCTGGACCACGGAGAGGCCACAGCTGCTGGCCCTGCCCCTCCCCCTACTTCCTGCAAACCCCCCCACGACCACCCCCCACCCCACCCCCGCCCCAGCACTCACACCACCAGGTAGGTCAAGATGGAGACCTGCAGCAGCCGGTAGAGCAGGCCCACCTTCTTGTTTTTGGCGATGACATACTTCTCGGTCTTGTAGTCCAACAGCGACTGGTAGAGCCCCTTGCAGCTCGCCTGGCCCATGGTGCGCTCTCACCTGGGCCTGGGGACGCCGCCGCACGTGTGCTGCATGGGAACCGCCCCTCGCTCGCCGCCCCCGCTCCTCCGGGGCGGCTTGGCCCTGCACACTCGCTCCGCGCTGCGGTGGCCTGGTGCGCGGCTCCACGGTGCCTGGGCCGGCCGGCGGGCGGGCGGGCGCCGAGCGCTGCGGGTTACTGGAAGGGCCGCCGGTTTCTGGAAGCGCTGAGAAAGCACCGCGGGAAGCTGGGCGGGGGCAGCGCTCCACTGCGGGCTGCGACCTTGCCGCCGCCGCCTCCTCCCTGAACTGACACCGTGACACCGGCGGACCGTCCGCCCCGCCACTGGCCTGGGAAGGCACTCTCGGAGGCCGGGGACCACGCGTGCCCCAGCTGGAGGAAACCGCAGGCTGCGCGGGAGGAGCGAGGAGACCACGAGGTGAGAGGAGGAGGGCTCCTTTTAAAGCAAACCGCCCTTCCCCCTTTATCCACTCCCAAAGGAATCTCAGGGGTGCCTCCTATTGAATTGATGGGGAAACTGAGGCCTACAGTATAGGAAGTGGAAGTGAAGAGGGGATAAAAGATCATTTCTGGGTGAACACAACCGGTTGCTTGGCTATTCTTAACTCCCTGGCGAACCTGAGCCCCCACCTCACGGGCTGGGAGAAACCCATGGCTCCTGCGTCCATTGGAATTAAGTGGGTGTCTGCTGCAGCTACCACTGCAGGTGTAAACCCCACACTCTCAGGCAGTCAGCCACCAAGCAGCTCTGAGTGTAGTGAGGGTGGCACTATGTTCTCTATGTTTAGTACAATGCAACAAATATTAATGATTTAGCTTAAGACTTTTTAAAACTTTTTGCTTTGCTTTGCTTTCCTTCCCCTCCTGCTGGCCTTAATGGCCTTGTTTTCCCCACGTTAGTTAATCAGCAGAACACTAACTTATGAGAAACTGAGTCAGCCCAGCCATGCTGGCAATGGCAACCAGGCTGCAATTCTGAACTGAAATTCTCCATCAGACGACATATGAGTCAACCCTAACACGGGGTTCTAGATAACCACTGTGAAACCAACCAGACCCCATGACTTTGTTGTGCTTCTTCCTACAGGCCTATAAAACCTTCTGGTTGTCCTAAGAGAGATGAGATGGCCTTTGGGGACAAGTGTCCCGCCATTCTGCCCAAATGCTGGCATTTTGAATAAACCTGCTTTTCTTTCCACCACCCTTGTCTCTCAAGTATTGATTTAGGAGCGGCAAGCAGCCGGATCCTTAGCCTGGTAACATGAGTACCCAGAGCATGAAGAACTCTGGACCACACCTCGGGTAGGTGGGGTGAGGGTGGGGAGACACAGGCAACCAAGGCCCAGAATCATAAAATGGGACTGCAGAGAGGGCATGCACCAACTGTTTGGAATGTCCCCAAAGCAAGTTATGGACCTAATCTAAGACGCAAAACTATAACCCTCACGGTCCGTGAAATTAAATGAGGGAGTGGGAGCAGGGATGAGGGAGAGCATCTTAGGGATCAGCCACAGAGGCCGGGCCCTACCTGTGGGCTCCCCCTCTGTGTGTGCAGAGCTGTGCTTGCTCACTTTCTGCACCCTGTCATCCTGCCATCCAACCAGCAGCAGCCCTCCTTCTCTGCCTAGCCTGGCCCTCACATATGAATGAGAACCTTTCCCTGAACTGCAGGCTCTAGGAGCTATAAAGGACCCTGAAGTTCACCAGATCTGTGATCCTCGCAAAGTGAGAGCCCAGGGCAGTAGGTCTTTTAGTGTACATGGGAAGCATTTGGAAGAAAAATGCAGATTCCTGGGCCCTGCTCCTAATGCTTTTACTTGCTAAGTCTAGGGTGGGGCCTGGGAATCTGTATATGCTCTCAAACTGCCATTTGGGAAGCACAGATCTACACGCTTTTTCATCAATTTCAACTCAAATGTCATTTCCTCAAAAAGGCCTGTTTTTATTATCACTCACCAAAAGTAGCCCCCACCCCAATTACTTTGCTTCCCATTACCCCTTCTTATTCCCTTATAGCACGTGTCACTCTTGGATATGGTCTCCTTTACTTATTAACTGTGTCCCCTCGAAGACCATAAGCTCCAGGACTGCCGGACCTTGCCTCTGGACATCTCTGTATCCCACCCACCGCTATTTCTGCCATACAACAGCTCAGTACATATTTGTTGAGTGAAAAAACTCAGGCCTGATTTTTTTAAAACAGGGAAGGGATTTGGAGCTTCCACCCTGTCCCAGTCATGACTAGGGAGTTTAGAAGCTGAGGTCATCCTGAAGGAAAAGCTTGGGAACTGTCACCAGCCCTCCCTTCCTCACGCTCCTGCCAACCTCCTCCTCAGCCTTCCCCCCACATGGCTCTCCAACATTCAGAGGAGATGCAGCCTCAATCAAGTGACATCATACCTATGAAGATGCCCTCAACCTGAGCCCATGGGGGAAGGTGGCCTTTCAAGGTCTCACCGTTGGGCCTGGAGAAGAGATCCAGGCTAGAAAACATCACTCTCCCAGGTTCCCCACCGTGCACAAGCAGCACATAGAATGGTGTGGGTCTTTCCCACCCCAGGGCTGTTCCAGGCTTTGGTGGCCTCTTTGTTTTGCTGCAATCTATGGCCACATGGCTGGGACCAGCTCACTACCCCACAAACTCAAACCTAATATCCATCATACCCAAAGTGCAAGAAGGGGCCTTTGCTTTTCACATTTGTGTTATTAAAAGTGCAAGTCAGGGATGTTCCCAAAACCAAGATGAATTCTCCCCTTGAGAGGTAATTGCCTGCTGCTTTTGAGTGATGGTTTCTCTCTAATCCCATCACCCCAGCCAAGTGATCTTCGCCATCATTACCAAAGCAAATACTCATTAGCACATACTATTTGCTAAGCACTATTCTCTATGTTTTATGTGGATGGGCTCGTTTAATCACCACAACCCTATGTAGTTGGTACAATTATTATCCTTATTTTTCTCTAGGAGCTTGTGTGTCTGTGATCATACCACTAGTGAGCATCTGGGCCAGAAGTTCAATCCAGGAGAACTGGTTCACCAGCCCAAGAAATCATCTCCCCTATCATCATGAGCACAGTGCCTCAGTATCCACATCAGCTCGCTTGACTCACTCTGTGATAGCCAGAGAGGTAGCTATCAAGCCCATTTCACACTTGATGGAATGAGGTCCAAGGTCACCTGGAAGCTGGGGCTAGCAGTCGCCAGACCATCCACTCAAGGGCTCTGTCCTCTATAGCCCATGGCTTCTCCTGGATGACATTTTGTGTGTAGCTCACACATCTGCCGTCCAGGGCCTGCACAAAACCATCTTACCTGGTCTCACAGTGCTGCGTGGAGGGAAATGGGCTCTCCCATGATGCCCCGTGAGGAAAGGGTCAGTTGAGAGAATGGGCACCTTCTACAAGGGCTCCCACTGCTGCTGGGGCTGAGAGCTCCACCCCAGCATGCCAGGAGCTGACTGGGTGCCTTTAAGCTTTGCTCCCTGGATCAGGGGTCAGGGTGATTGGCTAGTCGAAGCCCCATCCTGGCCTTACTACCATGCCCCTTCCCTCCCTTCCCACAAAGGAGTCCACGTCGTGCTTCATGATAGTGTTGTCCACCTGGAAGGAGTGGCAGCAAGTGAACCATTATCTGGTTCACAAGACTTTGTCTGGTATGATGATTTAAGGTACGAGCAGTGAAGTGATGAGGAATTATAAAATGAACTTATAAAGTGCCTTTTTCTTTTTACGTATCTCACTTGCTCCTAAGATTGGCCAGCATTTTAAGTCTGTTGTTCTGTGTGGCTTGGATACACTCCTGGGGCCATCAAGGTCTGCTCTGGGTCTGGGACAGTCTCCAGTAAAAACCATGGTGGATCCTCAAGTGAGGATCCTTGAACAGACACAGAGTCCTCTCCCTTCCCCACTAGGACATGTGCTGGGGGGCGGGGGGGGGAGTCTACTTAGGACAAAATAGACCCTCCAGCCTGATTCCAACCTTTCCCTCATACCACTCTCTCTTCCTTCTATGACCTTTATGGATCATCAAGGAGTAAGTGTGGTGCAATAGGGTGAGCCTTTAGAGGCAGGAGAATTACAAGATTACCCCCTCAATTAAGAAAAAATTCCTATTCACTAGGGGATGAGAGTGAACTTCTAAGAGGAAAACTGACTGCAGGCGAGGGCCAATGGCATCACTGTACTTCCACTGGCAGCTCAGAGGTGGCCCTTGGTCACCCTGCAGTCTCTGAAGACACACAGGTTCCTTCTGGGCCCAATAGCCCTGGTGAGGACTTCCCCTAATACTAAAGCCTTGCCCTTAGCCTGAGAGACTAACAAACTCAAAAAAGGTTCTCCAAAACATTAAAGGAAGCAAAATAAAGAAAACATGAATCCCACAAAACAATACAGTTCTTGGAGCAGAGGTTCAGATGTTACAGACAGTGAAGTCCGTTCTTTTCCTACCTCAGAGGAAGAGGACTCAGGCAAGGCCTCGAGGTAGGAGATTTGAGTCTGCCCCGGGTCACAAAAGGAGGTCACCCCAAGGCCTTCGAGGACCATCTGCAGACCCAGCATTCCTTCAGAGTCCTAAGTATCCTGGGTGACCCAGAAGGGACAAGAGTGGGAAAGTCGTGGCTTGGAAAAGGTTTCACAAAGGGCCCCGCAAAGCAATTTATCCTTTAATTTGTCTTCTGGTCTGGCAGTCCTGCTATGGTAAACACATTCCACTAATAGACATTATTGGTCCATTTAAGAAGTAGCAGATGCATTATTAATGCCATCCGATATAGGCAACAGGAAAAAGGAAAGGCCTCTCTGAGGGAAGCATTTCCAAGTCCATCAAAGCTCGTGTGACCCATCTTAATTGATGGGATGTTACTCATTACTTAGTTCTCAAAATCTGACCTGGGGAAAAAGCTCTATTGAGGTATCAAACACTTAAAAAGAGTAGAGAGTCAAATGCTGCTGCCCTGGGCACTAAAAAGGATATCTGAACTAGGGTCAACCACACCCACAGCTCAGCAAAAGCTGAGCAACAACTCACACATACAGCTCAGCAAAAGCTCACTTTGTTCTTCCTCCTGCTCCCTGAAGTGGCTTCCCCCACAACCTTCATGAAATTCCTCATGTCCGTCCCCTCGGGTTCACAATGGGAGTGATGAAACAAGAATGAGTGGAATCTCATATAAACACGGCAGTGGTGTGGCTTCCCATAGCTCCTGTACACAATTCTTCCACAGATGCTCATTGTTCATTGCAAGTTCTGTCCCCACCTGCCCTCCTGTGCCCCATTATACACACTCAGCTTCGGGGAACTGGCTTACATGTTTTGTCACATACTTCACTTCCTAATCTCTGTACCTTTCACAGGCTGGTCCCCTGGTCTCCCTCAGTCCTTCAGGGCTTCAAGGCTCAGCTTACAGGGTCTGTCTCTTTCACAAGAGCCTCCTGGATCCCTCTCTTTCTCTAAAATTCCAAAGGACAGGACTTGTACAATTTAGGGAGTTACAGTTGGATACATATGTTTAGGGTTATGAGGGTAGGAAAGGGCTTTACCACTCTTTGTACCGCAGGACCTTCATTAAGTAGGTAGTCATGAAAGCTTGCACCATGACAAGAGAAGGGGAGGAGGGAGGGAGAGGAAGGAGACGGGAGGAGGGAGGATGGATTGATACCTGATCACCCTGTCTCTGCCATTAGCTGGCATATTTAAGTGTCTGGGTAGAGTGAGTATTTTCATGTGTATATTCATAGATTTCTGAACAAACCCTGGTCTCCTAACTATTAATAGTATTATCACAGGGTGTAGCTCTTGCATCAAAGTCACCTGGAGTGCTTGCCAAAAAGTTAGATTCCCAGGTCCAAGCCAGGCTAGAGCATCAGCGCCCTCAGAGGGCAGGGCCAAAGGGCCCGAAGGCCTGAGTGCCACTGCACACCCTCCTGCCCAGGAAAGTCTGGAAACCGCTCCACCAGCACTGTCATCGCTGCCTTCTCAGTCTGTAACGAAGCTTTTGTAGAAAGAAAAACATTAGACCTGGAGATCCACAAACCTGCTACTGGAAGAATGGCTCTGCCTTATACCAGCCCTGTGGCCTTGAGCAATTTGTTTCCTCCTCCATAAAAGAGAGCCAGTGGTGCCTGGAGTGATCCAGGTCAGCTGCAAAAGGACAAAGCCCAGGATAGGACCTATGCAATTATTAATAATAAATAGACCAGAGTATATAGAAAAGGAAGTCTGTGAAACTGGATGGGAAAAATGTTATATTTTTACTACTCTTTAACTGAAATTTAATATTTCCTTTAGTTATAAATGTAGGCAACAAACCATGGTAGGATTGGGACTACCTGTATCTTAATATCAATAAAAATGACAGATATATTCCCGTTACTTTACAGGTATTGAAAATACCTCAAAATACATTTTAAGGTCATCACTACTTTGCAAGGAGCGTAGCAGGTCTTTCAGCTTTTGGCTCAGAGGAGGTCAAGGTACAACTTTCTCTAGTTGTCCCAAATCCGGGTTCATCGACACCAGCCGCCTCCACCATACTGCTGAAGTTCAATCCCAACGAAATTTAAGTCGTATACCTGAGGTGCACCGGTGGGGAACTCAGTGCCATATTTACCCTGGCCCCCAAGATCAGCCCCATGGGTCTGTCTCCAAAAAAGGTTGGTGATGACATTGACAAAGCAACTGGTGATTGGAAGTGTCTGAGGGTTACAGTGAAATCTGGACCATTCAGAACAGACAGGCCCAGATTGAGGTGGTACCTTCTGCCTCTGCCCTGATCATGAAAGCCCTCAAAGAACCACCAAGAGACAGAAAAAAGCAAACAAACATTAAGCACAGTGGAAATATCACTTTTATGAGATTGTAAACATTGCCTTACAGATGCGGCACCAATCTTTAACTAGAGAACTCTCTGGAACCATAAAGAAATCTTGGGGACTGCCTAGTCTGTCGCCTGCAATGCTGATAGTCACCACCCACAACATCATAGATGACATCAACAGCAGTGCAGTGGAATGCCCAGCTTGTTAAGAACTACAAAGGAAAATATTTCAGTTAGATAATTGACAACCAAAAACAAAACAAACAAAAACAGTAGCATAGTTATTAGACCTGCTGCTTAATACAATAAACACATGTATCTCCATATCATAAATATTTTTATTATGAGCATTGTGTTCAACATAATTGGTTCTTTGTAAACTTTTATGTATTTAAAAACAAGTTGATGGATGGACAGATGAAAAATTATGTGCTAAAGCAAGCATAGTAAAATGTAAATGGAAGACATTGGGTGTTCACCATAAAATTCAACTTTTCTGTATATTTGGACATTTTCATAACACAATGTTGGGAAATAATTTGAGAAGGGGTCCCTAGGCTATATTAGACCCCCAAAGTGGCCTATGGCACACACAAGAGATTAAAGAAACCCCTGACTTAGGCAATCCACCAATGAGCCTCTCATCCAGGAGGCAAAAGACCCCAAAGCCCCAATTTGGAATTCCAGGAGTCAGGCTGGTAGCCTTTTCCTAGACTAGAAAATCTAAACATTTTGCAGAACTGCAGTAGGCCAGTGTTTTCTCCCACCCCAGCATTCCAACCTGAATCTCAGACCTCACAGCCTTCAAGAGAGGAAAGATGACCCCAGGGTAGGACACTAGCCAAGAGGCCAGAAACATCTGCCAATATTCTGGGCAGGGATAGTCCAGGTCCCTTTCCCAGGCCCTGAACAGAGAGAAAGCATCTCCAGAGACCACACCTCAATCCCCCAACCACTATGCCCTCAGGACTGCATCTAGCTCAAGGGTCCTAGGAGGTGACCAACCAGACCCAGAATCCTCTCCTCAGGGAAGAGGGGTGGGAGGAGCAGAGCCCCCAGCTGGCCCTCCTGGAGGCCAGCACTGTGGTCCAGGCTTCTCTGTGGTACTTGGGAAGAGTTCCTTTTAGACAGACCACCAGTAATGGCTACTGCTTCCTAATGCCCACCAGCAAATCTGCAAGAATCCCCCAATCTGGAGGGCACATTTCTTTCTAATTCTATTTAAGTCAAATCACCCTTGCTTGCCGAGAGGCCAAAGTTTAGAAGGAGCAGTGAAGATGTCGCAGTTGAGAAAGAGCTAATGAGAAAATACCACGGCCAGATTTCCTGGACAAGAAAAAGTCTAGAGTGAAAATAACCTGTCATCTTATTTCCTGGGAAAATATATGGTTTTGCCAAAAATCAAAGAAATGTTAAGTAAAGCTACGGGTATATCCCATGAAGCAAACAAGCTAAGTGAAAACAGAGGTTCCAAGACAGGTTCTCGCTGCTGATACCCATGTAATGTGGTTCAGTCCTTCTGGAAAGCTATTATGCATAGTATAGCGATCACAAAAATGTCTTTAATTCCATTTTGGGGGGAAAAAAACTGAAAGGGATTCTTTACAAACTGTAGAGAATAGACAAACTTACTAATTTCCCATAGACATGTCAACTCAAGGTACCACGTCTCCCTATCCCCACCCTACATTTAACAGCAGCATTTTCTGACATCATTCTTTGAAAATGGTCACAAATGACAGAATATATGATCCTATTTAAACCAAACTAAAAAAACCTATGTATTGTATATGTATATATGTGAATACTATTTAAAATGCACAGAATATGGCCTGCAAGGAGGTTAGCTTCTGAGGAGCACAGGAAGGGGCAAGCTTGTGATAAAGGCAAATTTTCACTTTTTATTCTGATTGTACCATCCATGACAGTGTATCTAGTATTACTGTACTTCTCAAAATGTCCTTCCACTAATCAAAAACCAAAAGTCAACTGAAGTTAGGAACTGTCTATTTAGGTGCATCCAGCCACCTTCTGAACACGTGGTACTCTTCCTCTTCCTGAAGTGATGACATTTCCCTTCATTCCATTTAGTAAACCTGTTCTTAAGGTAATGGTAAAATTCTGGCACTATTACAAAGTTGCAACTAGGAGACCCCAAAATACCTAAGTCCTGATCTTAACCAAATATCCCTCATTGTAAGGGTATTAAAGAAGATGTACATAGAATAACACACTGGAGCAGATAATTTAAGACTGTGGGCTTGACCATATGAAGCAGACCCTTTCTCAAAGTCTAATTAGGCTTAAATAGTAAGTGGTGCTATGAAATCAGTTATGCTCTGGGAAAAAATCCACTCAGCTTAAATCCTTAATTCACACCTTATACATACATAAATTTCAAAGAAATTAAATTTCAAAGAAATAATAATGAAAGCATCTCAATCAGATAAAGAAGACTGAGGGATCACAAGGATTACTTTCTACATTATATACTTTGGCATCATTTTAAGTTTTTGCAATGACTTTTACAATCCATGAAAACAAAGTCTGTTCTTAGGAATGGGGAAATACGGTCAAGTTTTAACATCATGGGCCATAAAAATAAAATAAGATACAAAGAGCAAAGCCAGCCTATAACGAGGCCTTAATCTCTGTGTCCCCAACTTCCAGGCCAGGTTCCATCTCCCACTCTCCCTGGTGACAGTCTTCACTAAGGAACAAAAGTCTCCCTGAGCAATTAAGCAGGAAACCATGTAAAGGACTGGCACAGCATTGTTAGACATGTTCATCCTATAGTAGAAATGAAACTACATAGAACAAAGTCCTATTCCCGTCTTCTCCTCTCCTCCCTAGTTCCTGTTTGGATAGTCTTTGTTTTTCTACTTTTTATATTTGTTCTGAGGTGTTTCTTCAAGGCCTGATTTGAAATAGGATCTTAGGATCTTGAAAATGTCAGACTAGGAATCGCTCTTAACTACTGTCCTCCCAAGATATACTTTGTAGAACACTATTTTGGGAGACATTAATATAATAGAAATACCACGAAAATGCTGTATAATGTCCTCTTGGGGAAAAAAAAATCACAAAGTATATCACATTTGCTTATTAAAAGTGCTTCTGTAAAGAAAACAGTTTAACACTATATAATGCCAAATGTTTCCCAAGTTTATTTTTTGATAATGCACAGACACTTTTAGGACAATGTATTATTTTAAAAAATCAATAATCTACAAACAGTTTCTTAGACTCTGCTCTTGATCCTCCTGAAGGGAAAAGTAATTAGTGCAATACCAAGTCTCCAGACGCCCGAGGACCGGCAGATACTTTCTCCCAGTGGGTAAGGAGTCTAATCTCCCGTGAGCAGATCCTCTGATTTCAGCTGGGCCTTCCTTATGCCCTCCAAGTTTAGTTGTTGGTATTTTCTTTTAAAAAAGCCACACTAAAACAAAGGGAGGGGAAACCCAATTACAGACCTCAGAAAATCACTTACCTGGCTGTTGTCAAAAGAGTCCCCACACTCTGCTGATTCTCACACATCCTCTGAATCTCTCCCAAGTAATACAATCCTCCAAGACCCATCTTACGCGCTGCCTTTTCCATGAGCCTCTGCTGGTGCTCACTCCCAAGTCAGAAGTGACTTCCCACTTTCCTCTAAGAGCTCTTTAACCTTTTCAACTTAATTCTGCAATGTACTAATACCATAGTTTCAGTTGTACTTGGTCTTATTTATATAAATGCACTCAGACTACTGAGGCTAGAAAGAGATCAAGTACCACCTCCTGTATCAAGAAACTCACAATCTGGTAGAAATAACTACCACACAGTGCAACTTGGAAGGGTTTCCAGAAGGGAGCTCACAGGAAAAACACGTAACTCAGCTGAAAGGCTCTGGGCTGAGTGTTTGTTTGCAGGGTGTGGTGGGGGAGTGGGGGGTGGGTGCTGGGCTTTAAGGGAAGAGTGTAAGCAAGGCAAAAAAGTGGGAACGGGCACGGGGTGGGCAATGCAAGCACAGAAACGTGAACCTATTCAGTTTAATGTGTCTGGAGAAAAAAGCAAGACATAAGGGTGGAAGGGGTAGAGGCCAGAGAGTAGCGAGTCTTGAACAGGAGTAGAAGAGTTTGGACATTAAAACAGGGAAGGAAAGAAAAGGATTTAAATAGGGAAACAATAATCAGATTTGTTTCAGTAAAATCTTTGTGTACTCCAATACTTCAATTAAGATTTTTATCTTTTTCAGACAGAAACTGTCTTACTCATTTGCCTAAACAGACGTGTGGTTGAAGGAAGAGGGTGAATGGCCACAAGGCCAGGGAAGCTGCTCTAAGTCTGGGGCTGGCTGTTTCAGAAAGAACTGTGCCCAGCGCCAGCGCCTTAATGAACATGACAGAACTGACCTTGAATAGGACGACTATAATGATAATCAAAACCAGAAGGCCACCAACGCTGCTTCCAACAATCAGAGGCAAAGGAAGGTGCTCCTCATCTTTCAGGATGATGACAGTGATCTAGAACAAGACAAAAAAAGAGATCACCCAGTAAGTCGGGTAGAGCAAATGAGAAAAATAAATTATAAAAATATAATTAACATGCATTATTATAAGGCGCGAAGGAGGAAGTAGAGGCTTATAGTGCTGGGTAGCAAAGCCTGAACTGTAACTGAAGAATTGCTGGAGACTCACTGTGGACAACTCTGAGCGTTAAAAACACTATGGGGGGGGGGGGGGCCCTACAACACTGAGATTTACCTCCAGGAGCTTAAACAGATTCCCACAGAAATCTCTTTGTGCTTCCGGCAGGGGGAGGGGGACGCACACAGAGCGATGAAGGAGGACGAGGACACCTGCCTAGCCAGCCAGACCATCTGGATGACAACTATCACAGCCAGGTTGCCTGCACATCCCAAAAGGAACCACTATGAAATAGCCAGAGCACTCAGCTCTTCTTAGAGGCCTGCCCTCAAGGACAACTAGTTAACCACACGTCTAACCTTCTGAAGTATATCAGAGCCTAACTGACCTGAGGGAAGGGAAACACCCACTCTAGCTATCCTGTCCCATCTAACAGGGTTGAGAGACAGTTGTGAAGGTCACAGTCCAGAGGTACAGGCTCACGATAAGACTGAGACCTACTTATAGAATGACAGAACACTTCCCCTCTCCCACACCTCACCACATTACTAAAGGCCTATTTATAGCAGTTCCTTTTACCTGGTACATCATGTCCAACTACAGAGAGAAAGTGACCACGGGCACATCAAAACACAAAAAGCACAATCTGAAGAGACAGAACAAGCATCAGAACTAGACAGCCCAAGGATGCTGGAATTATCAGACCAGGTATTTAAAACAACTGTGATTAAAATGCTGAGAACTCTCATGGATAAGCAGATAGCATGCAAGGACAAACACAAAAAGCAGATAGGCAATGCAAGTGGAGAGATGGAAGTCCTAAGAAAACCAAAAAGAAATGCCTGAGATAAAAAACACTAACAGAAATGAACACTGCCTTTGACGGCCTTATCAGCAGACTGAACGGGGCTGAGGAAGACTCTCTGAGGTAGATAAATCAACAGACTCATCAAAAAGCAAAGAGAACAAAAACTGGGAAAAAAAAAAAGAGTACAATAAAATTATCTAACAACCAAAACACCCTATAGAAAACATTTTACTTTTTTTTTTCCACATCAGACGGGTAATGTGCCGATGTTGTAACAAGGTTTGTGGGACGCACAGCTCCCACAAACGCGTGAACACCCAGTCATCACACTTATGAACCACAAAAGGATCTAGACAACAGTTTAGTTTCTAATATAGAATCAGAGCTAAGTCTGTCAAGAAACTGTGACCTCCTGATAAGGATTCTCTCACAGTTTAACAAACATCCCAAAGGATTAAGGTCTCTAGGTTTTAAAGAACACTAACAGAAAATCAGTATTTTACATCCTGCTATGCCATTATACATCCTCAAGTCCCAAGCTCATCATTTTCAAAATAATGACCTATTTTAGATGATCTCTAAGTCTTTTCCAACTCTGTTCTACAGCTCTTTTGGAGCTTGCACAAATTCCTAAAGGCTGATAACATATTCTTCCCACACAAACAATACGACAAAGATGCTGGCCTGCTCTTCACCAGGCTAAAGTGTACATTACCTGAGAGACACAATAATAAATGCAAAATGGCATCTGTGTGTACAACTTGTAGAGCTCTTCCATTAGAAGCCATCCCTAGCATTGTTGTCTAAAGACTCTCAACTTCAGAGCCTAAGCTCTCTTCTCACGGATAGAAGTCAGCTGCAAAGCTCAGGGGACATGGTTCCCACGTGACCCCAGACATGGCCCCTCCCAAGTTGTGGCCAGCATACACACCAGGGTCAGAGCATGCTCTCAGGACTTAATGGGGCCACAGGGCGATCAAAACATCCCTGCCTGCCCAAAATACTGATTTCACACAAGTGTTTAAGCACCATCAGTGATGCTTTGGAGAGACATTCTGTAGGGGTGGAAGGCTGGACAAATTTATCTTTAAGACCTCTTCTAAGTAAGTTATAAATGCTGGTTACTTCCTAGTGTTGACCCTCTAAGTACTTTTTACGTAGCTGAACTTAATAGGAATAAGTTGTGGGCGTTGAGAATAGCAGACAGCAAAGTCAAAGAGACGGAGGAAGAACGGGAAGAGCTGGGTTTTTTCCTCTATGGGAGAGTGAAGTGGAGGGGAAAAAGGACTTGAGAACCTGGGTTTAGGAAAAGTAATGAAAGGAAGTCCCAAGGTGCCAGTGGTGTAACAGGCCAGGTGTGAGTAGAAGAAATGCTCCTGTTTCTCAAAGCCTCTTTGCTTTTCCCTCTTCCAAACCCAAAGGTTTCTTCAGAGCACCGAAGCTGCCCCGGTAGGGATGAAGGAAGAAGCAGGAAATAGGATAGGACTGTTTGACACAAACACTGAGTGGCTGGCCTACTCAACAGCCATTGTCTCTTCATCGAAGTTCATCATGACAGATCTATACCGCTTTGCCCGTGACTGACAGGAGATCCAGTTCTAACATGATGTAAGGAGGTATGTCGAAAGTTTTTAGGAAAATTTCCCCCCCCGAAAAGGGAAGGCATGTGAAGACACAATGCTTTTGCTACGGACCTCTTGCTTTCTCTTTTGTATTCTGTTATGGGAAAATACAGCACTGGGAAAGGTGGCAACATTGTGCTGGCCACCAGGGAAGGCATCACCAACACAGAGAGGTGTGCACAAGATTCAAAGGGGCCAGGCCATCTGCCTCCCTCACTAAACACCAGATGCTTTTATGATACATTAGCAGGAGTCTTCCCTTACTTGCAGCTGAAATGCACTTGGATACATGGCTGTTTACATTCATAGATTCATTATAAGTCAGGTGCTTATTGTCAGGAACTACTTAATTCTTTGCTTAGAGTATTGAATTTAAAGAAAGAAAAATGACTGTAGGGAGTAAAAGCATCAGTTAGTAAGAGGAGGAAGTACATGGGCTGTCCAGAAAGTATCCAGCCATGTAATGAAAAATAGAGCCACTTATGGCTGGATTTTTTCTAGACAGCCCTCGTATATAAGTAAACTATTTAAGAATGTATGTATACGAAACTGTTAATAACTCCCTTTGGGAAGGAAAAGTTGGGGGCATGGGAAGGAAAAGTGAAGAAACCATTAATTTTCATTTAGTATCTTTCTGTAAGGCTTGAATTTTCTTGCCATTGTTTCTATTTTTCAAAGATCTGGGCAATGGGATAATGGGGCACATCTCTTTCTTTATTCCATATCATTTTCTGTGTTATAAATGCTTAAAAATAAAAGGAAATGTTATTTCTGGTGTATCTAGAGAACTGCTCCTTTTTTCCTACTTCTCCAGGAAGGAAATGAGAGGACCTGATATCTAGCAATGCAGTCTCACTCTCTTGATACTCCCTCCAGCAATGAATCATGCCTAACTAAAGAGCTCACAGACAATGATCTCCGAAGCCAGCAGCACGTCTGGGTGAGTGTCAACCACAATGACAACTCAGGGGGGCACTCACAACATTTAGCCCACAGATCACAGATGTCACTTTGACTTGTGGTCATACTTCTGCAAAACAAATCCCAGAGTTCTAGTACTTAGTCTAAGACTTGTCCGAGGAGTATATATTCCTGAGTACTGTCAGTTTAATACTGTAACCAAATACTGATATACACACTAGGAAGAGAAGTAATGCATACTCTCATTTTAACAAAAAAAGATTTTAAATACCTTTTCAGATCAAAGTATATGCACCTGTTGATTCCAGCTTAGTTATTTCAGCTTAGACTTCCTTAGCATAATCCTCTTATTCAATTGCCTCATTTTACAGATGGAAAAATTGAGACAGAAGTTGACTAGCTCAAAGTCACAGGCAATCAAGATCAGAGGTGATAAGAATGAAACAGGAACAGGACAACAGCACAGTGCCTGTACCAGGGTTCCAAGGCTAGGACACTACCCAGAAAACTAGAACACAGTCAAGGATTACCTTAGTCTTGTGGTTCTCTGCATTCAGTCCCTCATACAGGGATTTGTTGAAAGATATTTCACCAAAGATCTGCAGTTCGGTTACATCTCTTAGTAACTATAAAGCGGAGCAGAGGACACACATTAGACATGGACTGTTTCTGTACAGCATTCACCATCTTAACTCTATACGTACGCCTTCTCCAACATGCGTTAGCCTAGTTAATGGCCTTAGCAACCAAAAAGTTACCCAAGCAAGAAACCTATAGTTAGTCTTCAACTTCTTTTCCCTTACCCTTTACCTCATGTCACACCCTCACTCACCCACCCGCCCCCAGTCAGTTCTTGTCAACTCTTCCTTTTCTGAGCCTCTCTTTGGCTCAAGTACACCACTCCGAGCCACTTGTCCCTTTTTCTCCATCTTCATAGGTATGTCTTTAGTTCAGATCTCACCATTCTCACCTGGATCATTGCAAGACGTTAAACTATGGTAGTTCTCACTTTTGATTGATTAGGGAAGGCCTCTCTAAGGGGGGGTAACATATGAGCTAAATCTAAGAAGAAATCACAAATATGAAGATCAGGGAGAAAAGCAGTATCATGTAGAAGGAACAGCAAGTACAAAGGTCCTGTGGCCAGAACAATAATGGCAACCTGGAGGAACAAAGACAGAATAGAGGAAGTGGGAAAGAGATAAGTATTAGGAGATGAAATTGAAGAAGAAATCATACCAGATCACGTAGTGCCTTGCAGGTCACTGAAAAAGTATAGATTTCAGTCTAAGTGTATGCAAAAGCATAATGTTTGCTTCTAAAGATAGCTGTTATGTGAAGAACGTTAAGAGAGGGCATAGCAAGAGCAGAGGCAAGAAAAGGAGACAGAAGTTTGCTGCAATAATCTGGGTAAAAGATGGTAGCCTGAACTACAACAGTAGCAGTAATGATGGAGAGAAGTGAATGGTTAAAGGTGGAAAGACAGAGCTTGCTGCTGGAATAAATACGGGGATGCAAGAAAGGGAGGAGTGGCAAGTAATTCCTAGAATTCCTCCTAATTAACTGGAGTAGTAAGTTACCCTAAGTAATTGGATGAGGCACAGGTTAGGGCTGAAGGTGGATCAAGACATGTTATATCTGAGATGCTATCATCCTTTTTAGGGGAGACGGAAGCCCGTAAGCAGCAGGATAATCAAATCTAGAGCATTCCACAGTCTCAAGTACCTGCTTAGATTGATTCAAGAAGAGGTCTACAGCTACGGTTACGTTTTCTTTATCCGAAGTGATGACACAGCTCACTGAATGCCATTCCTCCACAAGCTGGAAAATAAAAGTCCAGTTAGCACGAATCCCTTTTCGTATGAAAAAGCTGGCATTTTGACACAGCATACAGAGCACCTTAAAATCTCAGAACAGAGGGTGTGAGCAGTTTCAGCGCTCACCTAGGCTGCAGCAAAGCAGCGACCTTGGCACACGAGACCCCGTGAAGGGACTAAGGGGGGGCCTTGGGGCCGCCCTGCGTGTGCTTTCGGTATAAACCTCAGAAATGGAGAATCCGGGCCCTCCTCCCTCCCTCGGCTTCTCCGGACCGCCGCGCTCACCTGAACCGGATCGCTCCCACAAACGAGCTCCTGACTCTGGGTGCAGACAGTGTTCACCTGAAACGAGAGCCATTTCCCAGCCGCAATGAGGAAACTAAACCGCCACAGTATTCCGCCTTTGCAGCTCCCGCGACACCCGCCGCGATGCCCCTGCGCGAGACCGGGCGCTAGGACCCGACGGGAAGGCCGGCGGGCGGGCGCGTGGGCGTCTGGAGGAAGTCTCGCGGGGTTTGCGTTCGAATCGTTTGGCGGGTGACTGATATGGCGGCGTCACTCCCGCGACTCAGGAATCGGCTCTTACGAACTTATGGGGCTGGGGGCGGCTGGGGGCCGCGGCGGCCGGGCAGGGCAGCTGTGCAGTGGTTCCCGCCGCAAGATGCGAAGCGTTTCTTCAGCAGCAGCAGCAGCAGCAACAGCAACGCCAGCAGCAACAGCAACGCCAGCAGCAACAACAACGCCAGCGGGGAGGATCCCTCACAGTCTGTCGCTTCGGACGATTCTGACGACCCGGACTTCTCCGGCAGCCAGGTGGGTCACCGGCGGAGGCGCGCTGGCAGGCGAATCGCCAACAGCCGGCCGAGCCCGATCGGGACCCCAAGGCGCCTTAGGCTACGAGCTCGGCCCCCGCAGAAATGCAGCACCCCCTGCGGCCCACTCCAACCGCCGCCCTTCCCTAGTAGCAACCGGGGCCGCCTTAGCCCGGACCTCACGGTGTGCACCCAGCCCAGGGACGGCGGCCAGCTGGGCACCAGTGCCTCCCTGTTCGGCTCTCCAGCCTCTCCCAGCCCCGGCTCTGGATCCCCAGAGTCGGGAGACAGTGTCGTCTGTATCGGCGCCCCCGCCTCTCTGAAAGCAGCCTCTGAAGTTCCCAGCGACTTTCACCTCCCAGCAGCCTCTCTGGACCAAGCACCTCAGCCCTGCTCCCAGGAGGCAGCAACAAGAGGAGGCCTGTTCACCAGCAGGGCTCACCGATCCCGTGCCCGTGCCCGCCTCAGGTCACCTCTCTTTAGGCTTGTGGACTCAGGAAACCCAGAGGACTCTGAGTTTGGGGTAGATGGGAAAAATATGAGGGAGTCCTGCTGTGAAAGGGAGCTGGTGAGGAAGAGGCTGGAGAGCCGAGGTTCATCAAACATCCAGAAGAAGAGGGCCACAGACCAGGACTCTTGTCAAGCGATTGGGGCTCAAGGGGCTGACCAGACAGAAAATGAGAAGGGCAGTGGTTGCAAGAGCTGTATTGTACCTGGGGAAGTAAACAGGCCTGAGAGAACTGGGGCAAGCCGGAAAAGGAAACATCAGGAGGCAGCAGAAACCTCTCTCCTCCATTACCACCAGTTTAAAAAGGGCCAAAAGAGGGAAGAAGATTCATTCCTCATCCAGGACCTGACTCATGCACAGAATGACAGCTCTTGGACCAAAGCCAGGGCTTCTTTCAGTTTCCACAAAAAGAAAATCGTGACTACTGTGTCAGAAGTGTGCAGCAGCTACACCATTGACAGTTCTCTCTCTGGGTCCCTCATATCAGAATGTTCAAACCCTCCTGTCATGAACAGAACAAACAGTGCTCTATCCCCTTGGCACTCCTCTTCCATGTATTTGCTAACCCCCTTAAAGACACTAGATGTCGCAGACAAAAAGGCATCTGATGCTGAAAAGGTTTATAGGGAATGCAACCAAGAGGGTCCTATCCCTTTCAGCAGTTGCCTTTCCATGGAAAAACTGGAATGCTGTAAGAAGATTGGGGAAGGGGTGTTCGGCGAAGTGTTTCAAACTACTGCTAATCATACACCCGTAGCCCTAAAAATCATTGCTATTGAAGGACGGGATTTAGTCAATGGAGCCCATCAGAAAACTTTTGAGGAAATCCTGCCGGAGATCATCATCTCCAAAGAGTTGAGCCTCTTGTCTGATGAGGTATGCAATCGCACAGAAGGCTTTATTGGGCTGAACTCAGTGCACTGTGTTCAAGGATCGTACCCTCCCTTGCTCCTCAGAGCCTGGGATTACTATAACTCAACCAAAGGGTCTGCAAATGACCGGCCTGACTTTTTTGAGGAAGACCAGCTCTTCATTGTGCTGGAATTTGAGTTTGGAGGGACTGACTTAGAGCATATGAGAAGAGAGTTGTCTTCCATAGCTACTGCAAAGAGCATTTTACACCAGATCACTGCATCCCTCGCCGTGGCAGAGGCCTCACTGCACTTTGAGCATCGAGACTTACACTGGGGGAATGTGCTCTTAAAGAAAACCAGCCTCAAAGAGCTCCACTACACCCTCAACGGGAAGACGAGTGCTATCCCCACCCGTGGGCTGCAAGTCAACATCATTGACTACACCCTGTCACGCTTGGAGCGGGATGGGATCGTTGTTTTCTGTGACATTTCCGCGGATGAGGACCTATTTACAGGTGAAGGGGACTACCAATTCGAGATCTACAGGCTAATGAGGAAGGAGAACCACAACTGCTGGGGTGAATATCACCCTTATACTAATGTGCTCTGGCTACATTACCTCACAGATAAGATTCTGAATGAAATGGCCTTCAAGAGTAAATGTAACACACCTGCCATGAAGCAAGTGAGGAGAAAGATCCAGCATTTCCATAAGACAATGCTGAACTTCAACTCTGCCACTGACCTGCTCTGCCAACACAGTCTATTTAAGTAAGTCAAAGGTGCCTTCCTGTCCCAGTGTGGTTTTCAACCTCCATCCCCAGAGCAGGTGGAATTCCCATTCTTCCATGTTTCCAGTAAGCTTTTCAAACAGTTTTGTTTCTAAGTGGAAACTGAAATGTTTGTGCAAATATTTAAACAACAAATGTTTTTTTTTAAAAAATAAACTACACATGAGAACAAGTGTTTATAACTTATAAGACCTCTTTCTGTCAGCATAGTTCATTCTGTAAGTTTCCATATTTTCATTTTTGAGCGTTGACACTTCTTGTAACCTGAACAAAAATAAATCCAGGAACGCCCAAGGCCTTGGCTGTCAGCCTGTTGCTGTAGGTATCATAAGGCTGGTTTTGGGAGCCATACTACAGGTGAGGAGTCAACTGAGAGCAAAGAGGCTGTAGCAAAACAAAGACCAGGACAGACTGGCGTGAGATAGGAAAGGAAGATGGTATAGAGAGGTGCAAGAAACAGCACATTGATCAAGCTCATTTGCCGATTGCAAAGAGAAGCAGAATTCCTCGATTTTCAACGGGAAAATAAATGTCTCCATGGCTACTAAAAAGGTTTGAATTTTTGCTTATTATCAAGGGGAAGAAAACTGAAATTTGCTTTAAGAGCTGAGTGGTTGATATTCCTTCTGAACATGGCTTGGGTAATTTATTCCTGTGTTCTCAGGTTAACTAATCTTGTTTTTACTTTTCCAGAACTCTAGTTTTTATACCTTTGAGAAGCCATAGTCACTCTGGAAAGAGATGTAATTGTCATAGAGTAAAGAACCGCCTCTTAAGTACCTGAGTCTTTGTCAGGTTCTTCACTCTTAGGAGCTGGAGACCTTGTAATTTGACTGGAACACAGATTTGCAGCTGGAATTTGGCTCCAAAGAGATTTTCCCCATGTATCTGCAAAATAAAATCAGAGTGGAAAGTCAAGTTGCTGTTGCTTTGCCACCTGCAGCTTTGCAGTAATACGTACTTACATTGAAGAACAATTCTTTGTGATCAGAAAGCCCCTGGCTTGTTTTCATGTACATCACTGATGGTCTGCAATTGAGAGGACATGCGTTAGGCCTCAGGGCCCCCCTTCTTGTTTTAAGTGAACCTGAATCCTACCACTTTGATACACTAGGACAGAGGGTGTCAGATCCTTAAGAGGAATCAAAGCTAAAAAATCAATATGTAAAGTGGTGGTAGGCAGTTGAGATCAGGTAGAATATTTGCATTCTGTATATTTGGGCTGGTTCTTTGTCTAATTATCATTCTTTAGAGTGGCCTTACCTGTCTCCTTCCTTACCTCCCAATCCCATAGCCCCTCTCTTATTCCCTCCTTAGCAGCATGACAGTACCCTTCTGCAACAAAACCACTTGGCACTGCTCCTTTGACTACTACCATGCGGTTTCTAGGACCCAACTGGCAGTGCCCTGGAGATCTGTGGGAGCCTGGGTTCAAAGCAGCCTCCTCTCAAAGAAGGGCGGTTCTCACAACCAGCCTGCTCCCCAGTTGCATGCATTAAAGAGAATGCTCGAAGCTGTCCCATAGCTGTTGGTCCCTGGGAAATACTTACTTGGGAAGAACTGCAATGAAGGCATGCCTGAATTGAAGGCGGCGGGTCTCTTTCACCAAAGACCTTCTTTCATTGGAACTAGGAAATAAAAGTGTCAGTTCACAGCTCACCTGCTTTGTACATATGACTGCTTCTGTACCTTGGCTTCCCAGGATCATCAGTGGTTAGAGAACAAAAGACGCTTAGAGATAAGCAGAGTACCAAAGACCAGACTTGGAGAAACATTGATTTAAAAAGGGTTTCTCAAACCTCAACAATATTGACATACTGGGCCAGATAATTCTTTGTGAGAGGCCGCCCTATATACTATAAGGTGTTTAGCAGCATCCCTAGCCTGTACCCACTAGATGCCAGTAGCACCTCCAGGTGTGGCTGTCAAAAATATCTTCAGGTACTGCTTCTAGGGGGCAGAATGGCCCCATTTGAGAACCCTTTCCCAGCACCATACCTCACGCTACCCCCAAACATACAGGTTTTGCAGATGACAGAGCTTCTTCAAAGTTAAATGAACCAGGATTAGAACTCCAGGCTCATTCTACCAGACTATATGATAATTTTACTTTGTATATCAATAAAAAGATATTTTAAATATCTGATAACAAGAAAGGAAAGCTAGGTCACTGCAGGGACACAGGTGCCTTCTCTGGGCTCACTGAAATTCTTTTTCCTGGGCAGTGAAGGAGCCATAGTGCTTATGCACACACATGGGAGGGAGATTTCTTCCAGGGCCATAGCCTGGGCCTGCTGTGGCACAGGCACCACTTACTTTTTGATTATCACAGTGATGTTAGCTGTCCTGTCTGGAAAAGCACTCTCCTCTAGCTGCCAAACTATTGAAAAGTTTGCCTATTAAAAAAGAAAAAGAAGGTCACTGATTCTTCTCTATACCATTCACAATTCAAACTGCTTCTTACTAACCTAACTGACCTGGGAAACATAATTCATGTTCCTCACATTTTTCTATCCTAGCATGCTTCCACATCTCTTATTCCATGTAAGCCTCTTACTCTGCCTTTACAACCGAGGAAACCATTTCAGAGACATCCTACTGCAGACTCCATCAGCGGCACATCAGGGACTCACCACAGGACTAGTAACTGGGTCTGATGCTCCTTCCATAGGACCCCCAGCTTCACTCTGCTGCACTGTAATGAGCCAACGGTTTGTCTGTGGCTGTATCCCCTACCCCACCACTCCCTACTTTCAGAGCGAATTTGGCAATTCTAAGCACTGCTATAGATCAACTGTATAGTAAAGGCAAGTATGGAGACCACAATCGAGAGATTCCAATCAGACTGGGAAGTAGAAGACACCAATTCCAAGGTAGTGAGAATATAGTTAGCCAATCAAAACAGACTCACAGATGACCTCTTGAGTATGGGGTGACCAATCTTGCAGTTCATGACCAGGACAGAGGCAATTGGCTTAGGGTCATCACACTGAATGTTTGGAGTAGGAGGCTGTTAACACAGAAAAGAGTGTTCTTAAAAGGCAATAAAAGGAGCTGTTTCCTCATACCAGTTCAGCAACATTTCTGATTTTTCCAGATGCCAGAAACACTGCCTAGATCTGGGGACACAAATTAGACTTAGCCCTTGTCTTCCTTACAAGCTGGTCAGGAAGGCTCAGTATTAGATGGTTGAGGAATTCAGGTACAAAGCCTAAGGAGTGGTTCTGTGAGAAAGGTACAGAGAAAAGCAGTAGAGAAAGATGAATTCCAACTTGGAGGAAATCTGAAAGTCTTAATGGGGACAGAGACATTTGAACTTGGCCTCGGAGCAATGCAAATGTAACATACTGAGATGAGCCACAGGGTTAGCATGAGCCTCAAGCACCACCTTGCAGCCTTTTTCAATCATGGTTTCTCACCGGGATCACTGACTGACTATTAATTCTCCCAAGGAGGGGCATCACTAGTTCCATTCTAGATGCCTGGATCATTTTATCCCTTTCATAGAATGGATGCTGTCCTAGCCCAGGGACAAACCAGTAGCTTGACAAAGCCGGGTTTATTAACTCATTACAATGAGAACTGCATTGTGGTATATCTTAGCAAACAAAGCAAAAGACAGTTATTAAAGGATTCTGGGGAAGGGTGGGATTTAGTTGAAGTGTAAATGAAGCAACGTTTTGATAGGCTCAAAACAAAGCAGGGTGTGTGTGGCAGGATCACTCAACATCAGGTCTGGGCTTCAAAGTGGACCCAGGGACCCATTTCCTTAGAACTATTCAGATGTGAAAAGTTTTGTCTAGGAATGCTTTATGTGAAGCTCTGTACTTCTGATGGAAATAGACTGCTTCTCTTTGTCAAAGTGACTTCGATGCTCCAGGCAAGAGTCAGCTGGTTTCATAATGACAGATACCACTCGAAATAGCAAACTTTCTGACTGCCTTTGATTTTAGAGAACAAAGCTTTTCCGTGTTGTGGTACTTTACCGCTGCAGGGTGTCCTTGGGAAAAATACTGTTTCCTAGTATCTTGCAGGTGACTTTGTGTCTGTGATCCCAGGCTGATGAATGGCAGGGCTGACTTTTACTTTCCCAGCCCAAGCTAATTTAGTAGAGATCATTTCTCGCTGGGAACCTAGGTTAAGAAAGGCTGCAGGCAGGAAGGAGTGATTGTCCAGCCAACGGCACCATTGAAAGTTGTGAGGCAGAGAATGGCGTGGCTGGATCTATGGCATATAGTAGGATTGGAGAGAGTAATAATCATTTATTGGATGGATCAGGATGAGGCTGGAGGCAGAGTTAGGAGGTTACCATAAAATAGGCAGCTGTGCAGGGAGGAAAAGTCATGAATGGCAGGTTTCCATAACTGCTGTCATAATTACCTTTTGTATCCTCTTAAACTGTAAGTTTCTGGGGTAATTCAAAGCCATGCTTGTCATGTAGGAATCTTCCCCAGAGTTAGTTAGGCTAATATTCATGGTCAGCTCCTTCGTGACACCCACCACCAATTCTTGCCTGCACAGGGTAGGCAAATAGGTAAGTCTTACCAATTTATTAATTCTGTAAAAACCTGGATGCAGTACAATAGCACATTCTTAATTAACTTCTTAGGTAAACTGCCTACAGGATACATTGAGCCTAGATTTTCTTCCCCTCAACAAAAGCAAACACCTGTACTGTGATACCCACCTCAGTTCCTGTGTGATAATGATAATGGCTACCATTTATTTAGTACTTACCATGTACCAGAGACTATGTTAAATGCTTCTCATGCTCAATTTATCCTCATAGTAACCTATAGAGGAGACAAGCTAAGAGAGGCTAACTAATTTGCATGAGGTCTAACAGCCTCAAAAAGGAATTGGGAGAATTGGATATAAATCCTCCTACCAATTCCCTGTGACCCTAAGCAAGACACTTCATTACACAAAGCCATCCATTTCACATATACTCATGGGAGTACTTCCTCCGTTCCAGATAGCCTGCTCCACACCAGAGAAACAGCAGTGCTCTAGGCAGAACTGCCCCCGCCCCCTTTCCTGGCCTCAGCTTCCCCACGCACAGTCATTCCAGCCCTTCCAAGGTAGAGGCTTTGGTTTAAAACATGAGTCTCTTCAGCCTGGAGAAGAGAACACCTGGGGTTTGTGAGCGCTTCCTTCAGTCCGCTGGGTACTGTGGGGCTCGGGTGCAGGACCACTGTCAGTAACTGCGATCTACAGGAGAACATGTCAACAGTACAAAGAAAACTTTCTAACCATCTGAAATGTTCAAAGATGGAATATGTTGCTCTGGAAAGTAATGTGACGTGTGTTTTTTTGTTGTGTTGGTTTTGTTTTTATCACAGCTGAGAAGAGGATAGATTGATTGGAGAGACAGAGGGGACAGAGAGCCTGCTGGGGAGATCCATCCAAGAGATGACACGTGCCTGAAGTAAGACAGTAGTGGTGGCGATGGAGAGAAGGGGTGGAGACCGGAAGTGAGAAGGCCAGACTTGCAAGCAGAGCAAAAGGGGGAGAGGACACAGGAGGAAGACCAGAGGGTGGAAGTTGACCAGAGAAGTTCAGTCTGGGACATGATGAGCAGTGCCTATAGGATAATAAGGTAGAGATGTTGAAATGCCAGTTGGATATACTGTTCTAGAAGCCTCGGAGAGAGATCTGAGAGTCGTCACAATATTTAACAGGAGTTCTTAACCTGAGGGCCAGGGAGGGTTTCAGAGGCCCCGAATGCAAACACTGGTGTGATCTTCTAGGTAGCCTGTAGTTTTCCTCAGAGTCTTTAGATCTGTGTCCACAAAAAGGTCAAAAACCACTGAGACATTTGGACACTAACCACTAGGCTCAGTGCGTTTGAAAATAGAAGCGACACTGCTTGCTCTGTACGCTAGGGGGCGGTGGAGGGCCAGCTGTGCGCTGTATCGCTAGTTCACAAGGAACTGGCTGAGAGGGCAGTTCTAGGCTGTAATGAATTCCCTGTTGGAAACAGCTGTGTCTGCCCTTAGGCTGGATTCCAAAGCACTCCAAAGTCTTGAATTGGGTCCTTAGTGATTGAGATGGGCAGCGCTAAGCCGTCCACATCCGAAACACAAGTACTTCAAATGTCTGCGGGAGCTTACCAGGACGCTGGGAGCAGTTCTTCCCCAGGACACCAGCTCCAGCCAACCGCCCGTCAGTACTGTGCTATACATACAGACGAGCAGCCGTCAGTACTGTGCTATACATACAGACGAGCAGCCAGGGAGGGCGTTTTTAGACCGTTGCATATCCAAATCAAACATCTCTTCCTCCCCATCGTGTCTCCCAAAACAAGTCTTCCAAAGGCTTCCTCAATGCCGTTCTTGGCATCAACATCATTCTAGAGTTCAGTGTCGCCCAAGAGAACTTTTGCAGTAATGGAAATGGTCTGTATCTGTGCTATTCAGTATCATCAGCCATATGTGTGTACTGAGCACTTGAAATGTGCATAATACAACTAAGGAACTAAATTTTTAATTTATTGGCTTTTAATTAATTTAACATTTAAATTGCTAAATGTGATAAGTGGCTACTGTATTGGACAGCACAGTTCCAGAGGCTTAGGCTGAAACCTTGAAAGCCTTCTTAGACCCCTCTTTTTCTCACTTTCCAACATGCAACCTGTCATCAAATCCTATGGGCTCTAACTTCAAAATATAACCATCCACTGTCATTGCTACCACTCTGGCCCACGTCACCCTCACTTCTCACCTGTGTTGTTATAACAGCACCTACTACCTCCTTGCTTCCACTTTTGCTCCTACAGTCTATTCTCAGCAGAGCAGCAAAAACGATCCCGTTAAGATGCAAAATCATGTCATTCCTCTGGCTTCCCAGCTCACGGTAAAAGCCCTTATGGCCTTCCCCCTCCCCGCACATCACCTCTCCACTCTCATTCTCCTGCAGGTACTCTGGCGTCCTGACCATTCCCCCCACCTGCAGGCAGGCTCCCTTCTCAGGGCTCTTGCAGGTGCTCTTCCTTCAGACTCCCACACAGTTCACTCCCCGACCTCCTGCGTGTACCCAAAATGTCCCTTTCTCGGTGAGCCCTTGCCTGACCACTCTATTTTAAACCGCTACCCCACCTCCACCCAGCATGTCTTCTCATCTTCCCTGCCTTATTTTTCTTCACGGTGCATCTCATCAACATAAAATTTGCTCATTTATGATCTTTCCCCCTAAAAGTGTCAGGAGGGGAGGGCTTTTTTCTGTGTTGTTTGCTGATGTATCTCCAGTACCTAGAGTGCTTGGCACAGAGTAGATGCTCCATAAATATTTAATAAATTAAGTGATTTGGTGAAGAGGTTGCCTGCAACTGATGGGTCATGAAAATAGCATTGCCCGGGACATCAAGAGACCTGTGTTCAGGTGTACCAGATGAACCCACACCGCTCTCAACTATTGAGTCTGTTCTCTAATCTATGAAATGGGAGAACAAATCTGTCTTGCCTCCCTCATGGGGTGGCTGAGGAAGCAATGAGATGATAAACGCAGAAGCCCTCTGCGGGCCATGAGGGGAAGAGGTAGGAAGCGAGCAGCCAATCCTGATGAGGGCTTTGCCCAGGTAAGCCTGCAGGAGGAAGTTAATTGCAGAAACTATGAGTATGACGACTGGATCCAACTTACTGAGAGGTGGCGGTGGCCAACTGGAACTCCGCAATACAAAACAGCTTATTCTTGCAGGCCTTCTCATAGGGCAGCTGGAACCAGACAGAAAAAGGCAGGCTCAGCCCTGGGACCCCACCATCCCTAGCAGCCTTGCTTCATGATCTTCCCCGTAGGACACTCCTGTCCCCACTGCCGACTCTAAGAAGTGCAATAACAGGAAGGTGAAGGCTGACAGGCTGTGGTTGTGTCCACATGGCCAAGAGAACTGGGACTGGGGCATTTCTCGATCTGTCAGAGGTAAGAGGTGATAGGTAGCACGTGACAGTCTGTCGAGTAGGTGTACCATAAGTCAGTTCTCTGGCCAAGGTCAAAAATGAGGTGAGCTTCGTGGAATTATGGGAGTGCCTGTCACTGGCATATCATGCGAATTAAGCAGCAATACTCACAACTCACTATTTTAAACATTTTGGGGAGACAAACCTATGTGAGGAAAAGCTTCCTTAGACCTTTCAAGAAGAGGCACGAACAGCAGGGGCATAAATGGGGGATACCTAACTAAATATTGTCAGGGTCCAGTCCTGCGAGGTCCTCTGTCCCTGTGGCTAGTCTTCTGTAGGTTAGATACTCCCTTGCAGTCTTGCCCACACTAAAACAAACTGATTCAGAAAGTCCCATTGGGTCCAAAGGCCCAGTCAAGGTTGAAAAGCCCTAGTTCAGGTTGAAAACTAAACATTTCTAAAGAACCTGGGTTTATTTTTATTTTTATTTTTATTTTTATTTATTTATTTATTTATTTATTTATTTATGAAGGAAAGCACGGCCAGCTCCTTAACTGGGAAGTCTCTGCATTCACCTCCCGAGCAGCGAGTGACCACCTCGGCAGCTTCATGTAAGGACTGTCACCATGGCCAGGAGCTGGAATGGAGCCCAGAGCTAGAGAGGAAGCCTTTTACTTCCTGGAGAAGGAGGTGCACCTCACAGAAGTCAGAGCTTGGAGCTCTATCCGAGTGGGTCAACGGTTTGGGCAGGATCCTTTAGTTTTTAATGTAGCTGAGTAACCTGCCGCTTTTCACCCACTCCCAGTGAAGTTAAACTCCACTGGGTTAAACTACCTTAAGCTCCCAGCTGGGAACTCATTTTCTGGAAACATCTATAAACTAACATCAAGTCACCTCTCACCCATTTTATCAAGCAAAAAAAATTTTGCCAAACCATCAAAGTAATGGTTGGTTAAAGTAAGACGCGTGAATGGATGTTAACAAGTCACATAATAATCTCAAAGCATCTCCCTATAAGATGCTAATTACAAAGGGACACAGCACCAGTAGTGGGTGCAACATGATGTGCTTCCTAATGGGATGCATTTAGGACACAACTTCACTTCTATGATATTCCTGCCAAAAATGCATCACCTGACTCTAACCATGAGGAAACATCAGACAAATTCAAGTACAGGAACATTCTACAGAATAACTAGCCTATACCCTTCAAAAATATTAAGGTCGTTAAAAACTGAGAAACTTCCAGATTAAAGGAAATGAAAGATAAATGATGACAAAAATGCACTAAATGATCCTGGATCATGAAATGTTTTTTTCTTTTGCTATAAAGGACATTCATAGAACAACTAATAAAATTTTAAAAGTTTGTAGATTACATAATAGTATTTTATCATTGTTAATTTCCTGATTTTGATCACTGCACTACGGTTATATAAGAGGATGTCCTTGGTTTTTTGGAAGTACTGAAGTGTTAGGGGATAAAGAGGCAACATAGCTATAACTTACTCTCAAGTGATTCAGAAATATATGTGTGTATATGTGTGTAATATATGTATATGTACTGTGTATATAGTGGGAGAGAATGATAAAGCAATGTAAATGATAAAGCATGTGAAAATGTCAGTATTGGGGGAATCTAGATAAAGAATGCGTGGGCATTCTTGGGGCTATTCTTATAACTTTTTAGTAAGCCATTGACAAAACTTTATTATTAGACATTATTAATAGTTCTCCCAATATTTTCTGAATCATCTAAGATGCTGTCAATACCAAACTTCTAAAAATTCCTTATAAAATAAATGTACTATTATAAATTTAAAATGAAGTCTCTTGCCTGAAAAATTAAAATGACGATCTTTGTTCATAAGGAGCATGATTCTCCTTCCTGGGCAGACGAGCAGGGAAAGCAGTCACTCTGGTGGTGTTGCTCTCCTATTTCTATTTACTCTTTGTGACTGATATGTTGGGTATTGACCAAAACTCGAGATAAAGTCTTATATAATTTAATTCATATTAGACAGTTGCGAGTGTCCTATGATGACCTGGAAATATACTTATGTTCCCCGAAGCTTTTCTGTGCCAGCATGAACTACTTTTGGCTTTTAGTTTTATTTTTAGAGACTGAATTCATTCCAACTGACTGTAATTACTACTCTTTAATGCTCGTGTTGTCACTTCTTTGATCCTGGTGATTTTTCTGTACCCCAAAAGACTTAAAGGAAGACTCACAGACTATCCTAGGAGCTAGGGCTTGGGCGAGGACAAAATCACCTTAGCTGTCATAGAATCAGGAAATCTGACTGTTTTCCCCCTCTGATTTCCCTTAGTTGTGAGACAAGTTTCTTGTGACCTTACCCGCCTGTTAAGGTGCAAGTTGGATGGGCCAGACATTCAGCTTGAAGGCCCTGGGAAGGACCTGGGTGGACAGGTGCACAAAGATGTCCTTTGCAGTGCAGGGCAGGTCCTGTTCCAGTCCAGTCCCCATACGGGACCCCTACCACACTGTCATCAGACACCCTTTTCAAGTTGGGCAATGTATTCATATGCTTCATTAAATGTATGGCAAACCCTTTTTGTAAACATAAAAAGGTTTGGAGACCTACCAGTGAGGCCATAGGCAAATTAATGCCATCTCGGGAACTCACTTCGCCCAGCTATGCAATAAGGGGTCCAAATGCTGTCTGAAGACCCTCCGAAAGGGGAGCAGGGGTTTTTGGGGGGATGGCTCCCAGGAGGGTCTGTGGGTCCTAGGTGTGGGTAGAGTCACCTGGAAGATGGCAGAGGGCTCATTGTAGAGGTCCAGGACAGGGTGGGGATGGTTCCTCTGGCCCTTCGGGGTCTGGAGTTGGTAGCTGACCTTGACACTGATGTTGGAAAAGCAGTCCTCACAGAGCTGCACAGTCACCAAGGAATGCAGAGGTGAAGTTGGATGTGGGGGAGAAAACGACACGGAGATTACTTTTAAATTTGATGTAGCCATAATAAGAAACAATGAAAGTGGTGAGCCAGAAGTCCTAAGCCTCTTCCAAAGCTACAAAGAGTGTTGGAAACACCTCCCTTGAACTGCTATGGCCTCAGATTCAACTCCTTATGAGACTGACCCAGTCCCAGAGATTCTGGCCATCAAGAGTTAAAAACGGACTTGACTTTATGTGGCGGGCAAATGGGAACCACAGAAGGGAAGCACCAGAGTCACTTCTGTTATTTACAAAGATCTTTGTCAACACAGCATGGAGGACACCGAAGATAAGGAGATTGCCTGCGATGCTGCTTGCCATTCTCTCTGAGTGAGCCTTCCTGCCATGGCCAATAGGGGCTGTGAACACACGAGAGTAGGTGAGCATGATTCCCAGTGGAAAAGGTAGTTATGTTGCTATTAAGGAAACCATAGACTCCCTAGAAACTTTCTTAATCCAATTAACAATCCACACAGATGTGTAGTCAGAAGCATAATTTATAAGGTTATTGGAATAAATGATCCTCATAAGTCCAAAGCTCTAGGTCCTGTCAGACTCTGAGTCCTGACAAATACATTTTTTCATGTTGTAAGGCACCTCTGTCAGGAGTAAACCTTTGCAAATGATAAGTTTCCTGTTTTAATTTCTACTCTCTCATTCAGTTTTTCTGTTGGTTTGTGGAAGGGCCCTCCACCCCACTGTTGTTATCAGATGAGGTTAGATGACAGGGAGAAGGGACCCTGTTATACCCGATTTGTTGTCAAGAGACATGTCAGCAATTAGAGCATTTTCCTTTCTGTTCAGCTGCTAGGAAGCTCAGAGTAGTTAGTGTTCTATTTCAGTAGGTTTCTTTAATTTGGGTTTCTGGTATAATTAATTCTACCTCCCACACCATTATATGGTTCTTGATCTATTATGGTTATTTCAATTGGCTAGTTGGTTTGAACAAATAGGTATCATCTTTGCATATAACTCAATCCTTTTCTCACCAACACAGACCCCTCTGGACTCTTCTAAACTCTTCACTTACCTTTCCGTCTGTGGGAATCAGCAGGAGGGACTCACAGAGATGAGACTCATGGCTCCACTTCCAAAGGCCCCTCTGACAAGTTCTCTTGTCCAAACACTGGAGCCTTTTCCTCTGCTTTGCCACATCCACATCCAGTGTGAAGTTCAGAGACATCTCTCTGAGATCTGGGAGTGAAGACCAGACCTTCCTGATGAGATTGGGATGAGCAAGCCCCAGATGCAGGGCCCCCACCCCACCTGACTTCCCTAGGGCTGGACTTAGGAGTTTCTTCACTTCTAAGGTACATTTCTCATGCTATTCTGCATCTGGCTAGGGTCCCTGAGTGTCCCAGCCCCAAACCCAGAGCAGCACATTCCCTAGACTCAGTCAGTCTCCCTAGAGCAGTGGTTCTCAACCTTCCTAATGCCGCAACCCTGTAATACAGTTCCTCATGGTGTGGTGACCCCCATAAAATTATTTTCGTTGCTACTTCATAACTGTAATTTTGCTACTGTTATGAATCGTAATGTAAATATCTATAAATGTAAATATGCAGGATGTATTTTCATTGTTACAAATTGAACATAATTAAAGCATAGTGATTAATCACAAAAACAATATGTAATTATATATTGTGATATATTTATTTCTAATTACAAATAAATGAAATTTTGTCTTGATGTCTGGTATAGCATGGGTAACAGTCTTAATATTAACAATAGTAAACTACATTGCTACATTTTGCAACACTATGCGTAAAAAGCCAAAGTCAGTGTGAAGGTTGCTGAATATAAAAAGACCGATCAGCATCCAGATTAAGTTTCCATGGTACAGATATTTTTTTTTTTTGCAGTAGTTGATGATTTTACAGTACATGATTTTATATTTACCCAGTAATTATAATTCATGAAGTGTCATTTTACCTCCAATACTGCTGCTTTCAACACAGCAGCTGCTTTTAACAGGGTAGCTGCTTTCAGCACAGCAGCTGCTTTCTACACAGTGGCTGCTCTCTACACATGTGTGACTGGTCCGCACAAGTACATTATGGCGCCAACCCCGTCACATACAGCCGTATTTGTACAGGGTGTATGTGATGGGATTGGCGCGATGATGTCATCACGCCGGGTCCTCGCATGTGGGCGTATCTGCACGTGGGCGGACCTGCCTGGAGACGGATAGCGGAGCGGTGTCTCGGTTCCTAAGACCATCCGTATGTGTTTTCCAATAGTCTTAGGCGATCCCTGTGAAAGGGTCGTTCGACCCCCAAAGGGGTCATGACCCACAGGTTGAGAACGGCTGCCCTAGGGGAAGGAGGATCAGGGAGGAGGCTGGGATTGAAGGAGAACAAAAGGAAAGGGAATAATACAGGGAATGGAGAGAAACCATAGATTAAAACCTAAGGACAGAGAGCTGGAAGCACCTTATAGATTACCTGGGCCAAATCCCTTACTCTGCAGAGTGGAACCCAGGGCCCAGAGAGTGAAAGACACCTGCCCAGAGTCACACAGCCACTCAGCAGAAGCTGTTTAGGCTCTATGGCCTGAATCCGTTGGCACTGACAGGCCTGTCATTTTCTACCCTCACATTTGATAATGGCCTCTTTCAGTAAAGCCAGCCCCCTGGGAGAATGCTTTCTGACCTGCGGGAATCAGAGGGGCATCTGGGGGATTGTTACTGACAGACTAAACCTTGGGGACTGTTCCTGGTGGATTACTCTGGAGGGGAGCGCTTGGGTTGGCAGTAAGTACTTGGGCTGTGAAAGCCAGGCCCACCTTCTGTCTTCTGCCAATCCATGCCAGGTAGGCCTCCAGCAGGTTACCCTGTCCTGCCTGGGCCAGGAGACACAGTGAGGAGGGAAGGGGAGAAGATATGAATCAGAGAGAGGGGGGAAGCTCCCCCACACACACCCACACACACACGCACACACATGCGCACACACAGGCACAGTAGACGGAGATGGAGAAATGGCTGCCTTTTTCTGACTCTTCTTTCAGAAACAACCCTGAACCCTAAGGAAGGGGCCCAATGCCCCCGCTTTCCAACAGAGTCAGATAAACCCCTTCAGAGTATTGATTTAATAGCAGATCACCCTTTACTAGGGCAGTTCCCATTTAACAGACCCCAATGTCAAAGGAGCTAAGCTCCAATAGAAGGATTTCAAACACCAAGACTTACCACACACTAACCCTCACCCCTTCCCCCATCCTCTTCCCCTGCTCCCCACTGAAGCCAACAAGGAACGACCCCAACACTGGGCCGCCTGTTACCTGACTTGGCAGCTGTGGTTGCAGAGCTGATTTCAAAGCACAAATACACATTCACACTGTTGTTGAAGCCAATGGGCAGCATCTTGGGCATGAAGGTCATGGACGCCTTCAGGCGAACCACAGGTCTTGAGCTAAACAAGACAGCAAAGAGGACCATGAGAAGTGACCGTAGGACTTCTAGATCAGTGCTTGCCTCATTCATTCATTCATTGAATATTCATTGAACATCTCTAATGTGTCAACTGCTATTCTGAGTCTTCAGGATCTAGCAGGGAAAGAGACAAATGTCTGCTCTAGACATTTCTTGTTTATTTGCTCTAGACAACAAGCAAATAAACAAGAAGAAACAGGAAAATTCAACGCACAGGTGATGCATAATAAAAATAAAATAGGATAAGGTCATAAAGGGATGGCTCTTTCTTGTTAACAGATCTCAAATTGTCTCCTCATTAGGAAGATCTGAGGAACTACATTCCAGGCAGACGGCACCACCAGTGCAAAGGGCCTGTGGTAGAAATGAGCTTGGTTTGTTTGAGGATCACAGAGGTCAGCATGACTGGAGCACAGTTAGTGTGTCAGAGGGTAGTAACAGGAGATGGAGAGGCAGGAGTGGGCAGGGCCAGGCCACGAAGAGCTTTATTGGCCATGGTAAGGAATTTGGATTTTACCCTAAGTGGGGGTCACTGAGGGGTTTTAAGCAGCAAAATGAAGGGATCACTCTGGCTGCTGCATGGAGCATGGAGCCCAGGGAGAGGAAGCAGGAAGAGTGCTATGGCAGTAACCCCAGTGAGAGGTGACAGTGTCTCGTACGGGGAGGTGTTTTAGAGGCAGAGCCAACAAAATCGTGGTGATGGGGTGACAGCAGGAGAAGAGGAATTAAGGGTGACTCCTGGGTTTGTCCTGAACAAAAGGTGTCTGCGCTGAGGTGGGGAGGGTGTTAGGGGACAATGAGGGGTCAGTGAGACTCAGAGGTCCATTTTTGGACACGTTGACTTTGATGCCTGGGAGCAACAGCCAAGAGGGGTACTGAGTTGACAGCCAAGTCGGGGCTTAGTGGAGAGCACAGGGCAGATGGGTGCTCCTCGAGCTTATTTATAGCCAATGAATGTGGTCATTCACTGAGGGATGAGCACAGAAGCTCTAAAACTAGTAAGAAAGGCAGCCATCCCAGGGCACTGTGCTGAGTACTTTGTATAGATTCCCTCAATTGATCCTCATAACTCTGAGGTAGGCACTGTTATTGTTCCCACTTATAGATGAGAATATTGGGACACAGAATTCAATAACCTGCCCAAGCTCAGACCATTAAGTGAGAGCTGAGGTTCAAACCCAGACCCGGCACCCCCTAACCACCACACTTCCTCCCTCCCATCAGTGCCTGGTGTCTTCATGGGGTCATTTAGGGCAGGGCAAGTGGGTGAGGCTGGGGCCTGGGACCCCCGAAGGCAGCACAGACCCCTACCAGAGCACAGCCGCCTGGCCCAGACTGCCCACGGTGATGTCAGCAAGGCCGTCGCCACTGAAATCTAAGCCACCGTCCACAGACGTGCCGAAGTACTGGAGTCCTAGGGCCACCTCCGAGGCCCTGATCCGCTGTGGAGGGAGAAGCACATGCATGGGGGAGGGGAAGGGAGTCTTTTGGGTTTGATTCAAATCAATAGGTCAGCCTCGGTCTCCACCCCAAGGAGCCCCCAATTTAGAAACTGGAGAGAGCAGGGCAAGGTCTCCCAGGCTAAGTGGCACTTGAGTGGAGCCTTGAAGGGCAGGAGGGACTTGATAGGGGAGTGAGGGAAGCAGGGGTTGGGACAGAGCAGGGTGGTCTGAGGAGACAGCCAAGGGCCAGGGCAGTGGGAACACGAGAGTTGGGTGCATGAAGGCTTGAGGGGGGGCTGGGGTAAGGGGTGGACATGTCTAATCAGATACAGGAGAGAAGATGGGGGGCAAGCAGAAGGGTCAGGGGTGGTGGGGATGGAGAGAATCCTAGGGTCATTAGGACAGACCTGGAGGCAGACAGGCTGTGCCAGGTGTCAGGTGTCTGGGATCATCCCAGGCTTGCTGGGGACGGGGGAGAGGGCCCAGAGGAACAGCAGGTCCGTGGGGAAGAGGATGCTTTCTGTTGGGCATCAGAGTGAGATGCCCTGGCAATCCGGGTGGTGCTCAGGAAGCAGCTGGACATATGGGACTGAAGTTTAGGAGAGAAACTCGTTGGAGGTGGCGAATGTGCCCATGAAAGATAGACCTTGAAGGGTTGGCAGTGGAGCCCTGAGGGGTGAAAGTTAAGATACAGAGCAGTTGGGTTGGGGACAGGAGCCAGGGAGGGGACAGAGAGAGAGGAAGGAGGACCTGAAGCAGGCTGGGAATGCCAAAGGAGAGAGATAGATACACGTTGGGGAAGTGGACGGATGTCACAAGCTCTCGCCCCACTCGGCCTGGAATCCCTCACCACCTGAGTGACGTCTGCCCTGCACTGGCATTCCCAGCCCCCTGGGACTGTCTGGCATTTAGGACCGGAGCTGACTTGGGGCTCAGGCCATCACATCTGGGGAGTTCAGGGCCCCAGAGTAGAGGCAGGAGAGAGCCCTGTGGGTCACCTGCGAGGGGCTGGTAGAGAGGCCATCCCGGTGTCCGTTGTAAATGTACACACTGCCGAAGCCGGAGCCATCGTCTGCCTCCAAGCCTTCCAGGGGGGCCCCGATAGCCACATCGGTGAGCTCATCCTGACTGATATCCCCGACTGTTGCCATGGCAAAACCAAATCGTGCATCAGTGAATTCGGGGTGCCCACTCAGCGTGCGTGCCAAGGAGAGAGAGCCGTCCTGTAAAGCAAACAGCAGCTCAGCCCACAAGACAGGGATGGAGGGCGCCCACTGCACGGCTACCCCAGGAGGCAGGCTCACTGGATTGTTGGTTTGGGTTCTCGGCAGGGCGTCGGAGGCTTGGAAAAGGCCAGGGGCCCTCCCAAGGTCCCACAGTGAGCAGCGGTAAAGCTGGGGACCTCCTGCCTGCAGTTCAGGACCAGAGCCTGCCCCCTCTGCCCCCACGGTTAGGGGCCCCGGACTGGCAATTGGGAGGCCTGAGTTCTAGTCCTGCTATTTAGACTTGAGCAAATGTCAACATCATTGAGTCTCAGCTTCCACACTTGTAAAGTGGGAGTGAGAACTACCTCCCACCGTTACAGGGAAACAAGTGAGATCAGAGACAATGTGCCTTGTCAAATGTGCTGCTATTTGGGGTGTCGTCACCATCAATATGAGATCATGGGGTGGGGAACGCGAGAAAGTGGGGTATGGGAGGGAGTGGAGCCGCTGCCCCGCTGGCCGTCGTCCACCCTGAGTACCTCCTCGTCACTGCCAGGGCCAGGGTGCTCTGAGCCTCTGTCACCTCTGCACCAACCTGAGTAGCCACAGCCCCAGCCAGCTTGCAAAGATGGAGACTCGCCCACCTGCTCGTTCACACGGTACATGTAGACTCTGCCTTCCTGCCCATGAACATGGAAAAATGGAGCAGCCACCAGCAAGAAGTCCGTGGTTCCATCCATGTCGATGTCCACAGGGCACAGCTCAGAGCCAAAGTAGGACCCCATCTATAGCCCGGGAGGAATTCAGCTCGCAGGGAGTGCTGGGAGACCCCATGCCCACCCCTCAGCGAGGCTAGACCCCTGCTCTTCCTGGACCACCCAATTTGGGTCATTTCAGATCAGTCTGTTCACCTGAATGACACAGGAGACTAGTGAGCAGCCCGATCCCCCACAATGGGGAAACCTCTGGCCATTGTGGCAGAGGCCTGAGCTGTGTCCGAGTTCTGCCCAGGCTGAGTCCCCAATCCACTATGTGCCCTGGAGCATGTCCCTTTCTCTCTGGGACCTCCAGATGCCCCATCTGTAATAATGGGGGACCCCATGGTCCTTCCCCAGCAGGTACCTGCTCTCCTTCCAGTACTGGCATGAAGGTGGTCTCTCTGCCCTCCTTCTGGAGCTCAAATACGGCCCCACGCTGCTTGTGCCGTGGAGCCCCTGCCACATAGGAGAGGCCACAGGCCTTTCGCAGCACGGCCACCGAGTAACCTGGGGTGGGGGTGGGGTGGTTGTGATCAGAGCTCCCCCTGGACTTGTCCTTTGGCCCCCACCTCCCCGGCCAGGCCTTCGAGTGGCCTGGGCAGGAGGACAAGATACGAGACTGTCTTTCTCCGCTTGTTAGAAGTGGCATCGGGGAGCACCCCCACTTACCCTGTCACTGGTCACACACTTGGGCCCCACCACACAGACAGATGTGATATACACAGCTTCGCTCATTATAATACACTTATTCACAGACCCAATATGTGAGGACCCAGGTGAGAGGTGAGGGGTCACCCACCACTATCATTAATGGTGAGGCCCCGCCTTCCCGAAGCAACAACCCAGGGCCACCCGACAATCAGGTACGGAGGAGGCCCTGTCCCCTCCCAGGAGGCCCTAATTTTCAGTATCGGGGTCCCTAACCAGGGCCCATCTGTCGGTGCATGTGACCGATCAGGGCTATTCCCAACAGGAAACCTAATGCAGCTGAGATGCAGCCTCAGTACCCCTGGCTGGGCCGCACCCTCACCCAGGTAGCCATGCTTCCCAGCCTTGGCATCTACCACCGTCTGGTTCAGGAAGTGGCCCCGGCGGCTGTGCGTGTCGTAGAGCAGTGCACCCCCCGACCAGTCAAAGGCCCCGACGGCACCCAGCAGCAGCTGCCCCTGCAGGGAACGAGAGTCGGAGGCCATCTGAGCCGGAGGGGCCTGGGCCAGCCACGGAGGCCTGGGGTTCCCTGCTGGGGGAAGGGGGGCCTCGGGAGCCTCGTTCCCACCTGGGCAGCGATGCAGGACGTAGGTGAGATGGCAAACACTGGGTTCCTAGCACCCAACTTGGCTGGCCAGTGGCCCCAGGCCAAAGCCCGGGCTCCGGCTTGACCTTGAGCACCCAGAACAGCATGACCTCCGGTAGTAAATATGGCCATTCCCTTGTTTACCTCAGCGGTCCAGGTTAGGGCAAGCAGGCACAAGTGTTTTCCTTTAACCTCAAGTGGCTCCCTCAGAGCTGTCGCCACAGGAGGGCAGAGCCCTGCACCCTGAGCCAGGGGACCCTGAGTCCCTGGATGTCGCTGGCCCCCCCTTCTACAGCGGGCCTGCCTGGTGCTGCCAGCCACGTACCTCGTCCAGGATCTGGGCGCTGAACCCGATCTGTGCCAGCTGGTAGTGGAGGACCTCCCCGACCATGCCTGGAAGCCAAGGAGCTCAGTGAGACCCTGCTGTGGGCAAGGGGAGGGGAGAAGCCAAGCCAGGAAGGGTCCGCCCCGACCTCGCTCCCCGCGGGACCCGGTTTGCTGTGATGGGCTGAGCACCGGGTTGGGAGTAGCGACCTGGGTCCTGATTTAACAGCAACTAGCAGGGCACTTGGGCAGTCCCCCCCACCCCAGGGCCTCAGTTTCCTCATCTGGGAGCCCCTGGGAGCGGGAACTATGCCCCAGCCATCCGTGTTTATGCAGCAGCAGGTCAGTTCATCAGAGCTTCGTGGAGATTTGGGAAGGGAGTAGGGTCTGGGTATGTTGTTGCCCTTTTAGAAAAGGCACAGCTGAGGCTCAGAGAGGTGACAGGAGTTGCCCAGAGCGCCACATGGAGGTAGGGCAGGGAAGGGGTCGGAGGGTAGGGCTCGGGCCGCCTGCCGAATGCCGAGGGGGCAGGCGCAGCGTGGCTGGGGCCCCCCGAGCCCTCACCTTCCATGGGCACGATGCTTTGCTGCAGTTTGCTTAGCAGCCCATCCAGGGCTGCATAGTTGGTCACCTTGAAGGCATGGGTGTCATCGGGGTCCGAGGCGATCAGGTTCAGTTCTTTCTCACTCTTAGTCTTATTAAATGCTTCTCCCACCTGCACAGGGGCCCCAGGTCAGTGGGTCAGCACCCTGACGGTACTCCAGGCCCAGGAGAGGGCTGAGCCCCACCACCTGGCCTTCAAGGCCCTCCCTCACCTGCCCCCTCCTTCTCCTGCTCCCTGTGTCCCCCCCACACACACTCTACATGTTTTCCCGAACACGACAGACCCTTCTCACCTCTGCACGTGCACTTCCTTCGGCCTGCACTGCCCTTCCCGCCTCCCCTGTGCCCCAGGCCAGCTCCTCCTATTTGTACCTCAAGACTCAATTCAGCACCATCTCCTCCAGGAACTGCCCCCTCCGTCCCACCCCCACCCGCCCCATGTCCTTCCTGTGGGCTCCCAAAGGGTCCACTGCTGCCCCCATCACGGCTGGGCAAGTGAGTGGGGGCCATGTTGGGACATGAGCCTTCCATGGCGAGACTGGTTAGGGGCAGGGGTGGCACATGGGACATGAAGACTGGGAGAAAAGAAGTTGGGGAGTGTTTGTGATCAGAACAGGGTTTGGGGAAGCTGCCTGCAGAAGCCCCACCGAGAACCCTACCTCCTGCCCACCCGGCCCGGGCCGTACGGGGTCAGGCGGTGTCCCCCTGCTCCTAGCTCTTACCCCAATGGCGAAGCGCTCGACACCTTGCATCTTTGGAGAGCTGATGACTGTCGTGAGGTCGAGGGGGTCCTCGAATATTTCCCCATCGGTAAGCACCACCATGACCTTGGATGCCTTTTTTCTGGAGTCACTGCTTGTGAAGATGTTGTCTCTAAGTAGAGGAGAGTAAAGGAAGAGGAGAACTTTGCCAGAGGGATGGCTGTGCTTGGGGACATTTTAGTCACAGAACTCTTTTAGAATTGGGGAGGACTAAGGAGCTCTCCCAGTGAAACAAAGGCCCAGTCCGTGGGGGGGTGCTCCCTGGGGCACACAGCGGGGATGGGTGGAGGCGAGACTGTGACACAAGTGACCCTGACCCACACTTGCTCCCAATAGAAAGGTGCTGGGCGTGGATAATAATGACATTAATGACAGTGCCTAATAGCTGCAAAGCACTTATGTCCCAGCCACTGTCGTAAGCACAGTATTTCATTTAACCCATTCAATGCTCACAAAAATCCTATAAGGCAAGTGCTATTATTATTCTTGTTTTAAAGGTGAAGAACCAAGCACAGAGAGGTTAGGCAGCTTGCCCAAGGTCTCACAAGGACAAACTGGGGCTAGGATGTGGACCCGGGCAGCCCAGGGCTGAGCCCAGTCCTGTCAGCACTGTGCTCTACTGCCACTCACATGATGAGTCTTTGGAAGAATTTTTAGAGGACTGTCCTGGGGTGTCATCCATCAGCCAAGGCTGAATTGGAAGACTTCGCATTCCCCTCTTGGCCAAGGAAGAGCTAGAACCCTGCTCCTCTCCTCTTGAAAGTTCTGTCCTGCCACCTCTCCAGGCATGATGCTGCGGAGCCTCTGGGCAGGGCTGCCAGCCAGCACCCAGTAGGTGCTCAGATAATTCCTGCTGTCCCCACACTCACAGGACATGCTGCATGGCGGAGGCTGTTCTGGTGACATTCTTCACTTGAGTGATGTTCTGGACTCTGGCAAGGGAAGCCATCACATCCTGGCTGTACTGAAGGTTAAACTCAGTCTGGATCACTCTCCCATACTGCACCAGGGCAAAGCTACACTGGAGGGACAGGGGAGAGGGGTAGAGGTTGGTAGAGGTGTCGTGCCCAAGGCCCTTGAATGGCTCCCCCTAGAAGCAGGAGGAGAATCCACTCATTCCTCGTCATCTTGGGCAGTAGGACATGCTAAAGCAGAGGGAAAACCCTAAGCAAGTAGGTGTGGAGGAGGTGTGACAGTAATGGCTCCCAGTGAATCACAGCCGTCTCCCTGACTCCATGCCCTGTGTGGTCCCTCCCAGTTTGATATTGACCATGTGACTTGATTTGGCCAATGGGGCATCAGCAACTGGGATACAATCAGAGACATGGAAAATGCTGGTTTGTATTGGGTTGGGCCATCTTGGAATGTTGCAGCCATGAAAACATCGGTCTCTGACCTTCTGGAGACACCTGGCCAGACAAGCGAGGCCATCATAGTCCATCCAGTCCCAACCAAGCAACCAGATACCTGCAGCTGCAGGAAAAACATTCAGGCAAGACTAGCAGAAGGCCCGCCCAGCTGACCCCAGCCCACGTAGCTGGCCCACAGAGCTGCAGCAGACCACTGGTGACTGCTTCGAGGTGGTTTGTTCACAGCAGTGGACTGTGTGAGTCTAGCTCCTAGGGAAGCCCACCTCGAAGCACGTCTCATAGATGTTCCTCATCATGTTAGAAATGAAGTCCTTGGCTCTCTGGAAGTCTGAGGGTTCGATGCTTCCCGAGCCATCCAGAATGATGGCAATCTCGGTGCCTGGGCCAAGACAGGGAGCAGGTCAGGAGTGGGCATGGGGTTTGGGGCAGGAGTGAGGGTGGCACATCCTGCCCTTCAGGGCACCCACCCCATTCAAGCCCAGAGGGCTCAGTTCAGGGAGGAAGTCGGTGAAGTTCTCAAGAGAGGAGCCTTTGTCTCAGAGGCAGAGAGAGCTAGAACCTGCTCAGGCTCTGACTCTGCGAGTCACTCTCATCCCTCCCGTGCTCTGGGCCTCAGTTTCCCCATCTGTAAGATGGAAGGGGGCAGTGCTGGGACTGGCCAAGCCTGCAGTATCCAGACACTGCTCCTCTCCCAGATCTAGGTGCACCTCACCCCTGAGGTTGCCGGCTAGGCGTCAGCTCTGACAGTCTCTGGGAACAACCCAGATCCACCTCATCTCACCAGCTCCTGCCTCCTCCTCCTCTGCTTCCTCCACATTCAGAGCCCGGCGCCACCTGGCTGTGTTCTCTGTGCCGCCTTTGTTGTCCCCGTAGCAGCCTCCAGCTTCTACAGGCTCTTCAGGATCCAGGAGATTTTCTTTAAAAAAACACATAGCAGAGCTCAGAGTCAAACAGCCTCCTGCTCACAGGCCCACACTTAGCTCTGCCCCGATTCCCTTCATGGAGGGCCTAGGCCTGCCTTGCCCTTTCTGGGCTCTGTGTCCCTTTGCATCTGCAGTGGGCAGGTGTCTCTTCTTGGAGACCTGAGGAGACCTCTTTAGAGCTCTCCAAGGCCAATCCTTACCAACATTGGAGAAGGACACCTGAGCCTGGGGGTGGAGGTCAGGGGCCAGCAGGCTGCAAGTGCCTGTGAGCTCCGAGCTGAGGCTGTTGGGCCTCCGGGCCACCCCTTGAACGCAGATCTGGGGGAAGGAGGAGAAATGGAGGTGAGGAAGCCAGAGTCATCCCCGGCCCAGGCACTCTAGTCACAGCCACCCAGAACCAAGTGCCTTAACTAGGCAGGGGACCCAGGAACAACTTGCTTAGCCTTCCCCAGGGGGTGGAAGCAAGGCCGGAGTCAGAGCTGAGGTTGGCACCTGAGTCAGTGTGCCGAGACACAGGGAGTATGCGGGTCAGAGCCACCGTCAGCCCTGGAGTTGGCACCAGGGAGACAGCTGGGCTCAGCTCTGAGGACAACATGCCAGCCAGGACTGGTTTTAATGCCAATTCACCACAGGGGTCCGCTCAGGCCCCCCCAGGCCCTCCAGTCTCCCGTCCCATGCACACTCACCAGAACACCGTGGTGGTTCCGGACAACTGTCACTCCATGGTGCTTCTTCCCCTTTGGGATGGGGACATGCTCTGAAACAGTTAAGCCCAGGTAAGGAGGGAAGGACGCAGGGAGGCAACCTTGGAGCCAAGGTCAGAGGGCACAGGGCCACCTTGGTCAGGGTCTCCCGAGGAAGTGTTGGCAATGCAGAGCAGCCTCTAGAAGCCGGATGGGGGCGGTCTGCAAGGACAGGCCTGGACAGAGCTAGGGTGAAGTGCCTCCCCCAGGCTCATTCACTGACTCATTCAAAGGCCTGTGATGTCCGCTCTGTCCAGCCTTGTGCCAGATGGTGATGGGGACCTAGAAATAACTGAGACCCAGGGCTTTTCCTCCAGGGGCTCCCAGTCTGGTGGGGCAGGTGGGTAGAAAAGCACTAGCTGGTGGGTGTGTGCAGAGCTGGGGAGATGGGCAAGACGCTGAGGGACTGGCTGTATGGACCTATGAAGCCTCCAGGCTCCAAGACCTGCCTCTGGAGAATCCTACTGCCCACAGCCCCAGGAGCAGATGTTGTAGCTCCTTCCTCCCATTCCCAATGTGGCCTCAGGAGATGGTCTCATCTGTGAGCCACTGGGTCACCCAGTCACCCTGCTGGACTTTGTCATCCTCTGAGGCTGTGCAACACGGAGTCTCTCACAGAGACAAGGATTCTGCCTTAACACAGCCCAGGGGTAGGTGTGTGCCTTGAGTCAGATTGAGTTTGGTTAATAGGTGAATCTGGTCCATTCACTTGTTCATTTATTCATTCAAACAGCATTTATTGAGCATTTGATATGTACCAGGTCCCATGCTAGACAGTCGGGTGGTCACAGGTTGGAAGGGTAGGGTTGGATTCCACTGAGGTGTGATGAATTGGGATCGGCTAGGTTTGGGAATCAGGTGAAGTTGGGTTTGCATCTGTGGTGCCACCAATACTACATGCGTGACCTTAGTCATACTGGCAACCAAAGGACTTCTCTGAACTGTAGTTTCCTCTTCTGTAAAATGGTGTGGTTTTGAGGATCAAGAGTGAAGAAGTACTTGGTTGGCATGGTGAGCATGCAATACATTATAGGTGTTGTTTTTACTGCAAGGATTGGGCTGGGAAAGGTGGGCTGGGGATTAGGGCTCGCTTGGGATGGGATTGGGTATTGCGGTAGGTGAGCTGTGGGTGGTACCGGAGTCTTGGGGGGAGGGACTGGATTAAGTGGGATGGGGGTCGGAATGGTCTGGGCTGGATGAGTGGGACTCCTAGAAAGGAGGTCCTAGAAACATTTTCTGGAACTAGACCTCACTTACCTACTGGTTGGCAAAGGATCTTGTCCTGGACAAGGTGACATTTATACAGGGGCTCTGCTGTCCTGTTGGTTTTACGGTTGGTGACCAGGAGCCTGAGTGGCAGGACAGACAGCAAAGTTGAGCCAGTTGATGATTTCCTTCTTTCCTTGCCTGCCCAGGCCCAGGCTTCCCATTCCAGGCCCACAGGCTGACAAGCTCCCTGCCTGCAAACCCATGAAGAAGGCCCAGCCCTAAGGGAGGCTGGCAGACCCCCAGCCCAGGATGGCAGGCTCTGCATTATAGCCAAGGCATTTGCTCAACCTCTGCCTTTGCACAGCCCCAGGCAGGAAATGGTTAAATGCACCCCTTCCTGCCTGCTGGCCCACCCTGTCAGAGATGAGGTGATTGATTTTGGCGGTAAATAAAGACTGTTTGTTGTTTGGTGGCAGTGGGGGGAACCATGAAGCCACCAGCAGCACAGCTAGTTATTATGTTGGGGGCAGAGCTGGCTTCCTCGTGGCTGCCTGCCCTATAGCTGGCCTCGGCGACAGTATTTCTGAGAAGGGCATGCTGGTGCCCCATCCTGTGAGTCAGAACTGGAAGTGAGGTGGGTGCGCACGTCAGCCTGAGTAGGGCAGTCTCCGCAGATGTGGCGCCAAACAGCAGATCTCACCGCCACCGCAAGCCCAGGGCGGCAGTGCCAGCCCAACCCGCCTCCCTTCCCATACTGCCCAGGGAGGAGGGGGCTCCCCGAGACGGGGAGTGAGCTCCCCATCCTGGGGTTGTGAGGAAGGGGCCCTGAGGCTGGGCTTGGTAACAGTGAACCAAGTCCAAGGTCATCACGCTGAGGGCAGCAGGAAGCCACGGAGGACTTTATGAAAGGGAAGCAATTGATCAGTCTACGCCTTTGGAAGGTCTCGATGTGGATATGGTGGGTTGCAGGGTGGGAACGAGGTACTGTCTCCAGTTTCTCACCTCCCATCACTCTACAGCTTTTAAAATTGTGAAATACATTCTCTACCTATCATCATGGTTTACAGAATAATAATAATAATGTCTACACCTGTGTGTGTGCTCCCCCTCCCAGCTTAATGCACCCCAAGCTGACTTCCACCCAAAGTTACAGTGGTCCCCATGGTGCCAGATGCCACGGACACCTTTCTGTCCTCATCTTCCTCCACCTCTCAGCAGCCCTGGACACAAGTGGCCACGCCCCCCTTAAAACACTTTCTCCTTGATTTCCTCCGACCTCTCTCATTATTGCTTTTCAGACTCCTTTGTTGTCTCCTTCATGGTCTGGCTTCCAAATGTCGCTGCAGTCCTGGGGCTCAGCCCTTGTTTTTCTTGCTGGCACACTCTCCCTAGGGATCCCTCTATCCCACGGCTTTCCTCCACCTATAAATGCTGAGATGCCCGCCTTTACCTCTGCAGCCCCAGCATCGTTCCACCAGAGTCAGACCAGCCTGGGTGTAGAAAGCAGAACGGTCCCCTCCCCCAGCCCCTGCCCCGGAGATGCCTGTGACTATGCCACTTTTCATGGCCACAATGATTCTGTGGACTTGATTAAGTTAAGGATCTTGTTATGAAGAGACAGACTATTGGGAGGACCCAATGTAATCACAAGGGTCCTTGTAAGAGGAAAGCAGGAGGGTCAGAGTCACAAAAGCATCCGGGTGCCTTTAAAGATGCACGAAGGCCGGCTGTGCCGAGAACCGCAGGCCGCCTCGAGAAGCTAGAAACGGGGGAAAGGGGTTCTCCCCCAGAGCCTCCAGAAGGGTCACAGCCCTGCTGATGCTGATTTCAGCCCTGTGAGACCCACCCTGGAGACTTCTGGTCTTCAGAACTGTAAGATAGCAAATTTGTGTGGTTTTAAGCCCCTAAAGGTGTGATAATTGACTATAGCAGCAATTGCAAACTAGTACAATAACCATTGTCCCTCAAACTTAGGATGTCCAAAGCAGAACTTAGGCCTTGCGTGCCCAAGTCTCCCCTTTCCAGCCTTCCCCAGCAATAGTATGGCCCAACCACCTAGACCTTCTGGAACCTGAAGCCTGGGGCACCCTTACTTTACCTTGTCACTCATCTGCTACAGCAAATCCATCCTTAAACTCTGTTGCCTCTCCCTCCAAATCATATCTAGAGAGCATTTCTTCTCTCCTTTCCCCGCCACCATCATCTTGCCTGATCTATGGTAATAGCATCCTAACTGTTATCTTGTTTTGTTTTTTAAATTTACTCTTGTAATTTACACTGTGTCCCTCCCCTGTGCAGTCCCCTCCGGGGCACTTAGGAAGAGGTCACGCCCCTTCTGGGCCTTGCCGGACCCAGCCCCCCTCGTGCCTCCCAGACCTCTCCTCCAGCTCCTTGGCTCTCCAAGCCCCAGTCCCACGCTGGCTGGCTTCTCCTCCTGGATGCCCCAGCTCTTTCCCACCTCAACCCTCCGCCTTGCACCTTGTGCTTTGCGGTGCCCTCTGCCAGAAACCCTCACCCCCACTCCCCTGGGCTGGCCCGTTCTCGCTCCTCAGCCTTCAGGGCCACCCCCTCCTAAATGCTTTCTCCGACCAGTCCCACCTCACAGCCCAGCTCCTCCGCTTCACATCACCCTGCGGTATTTCCTTCTCAGAACTCGTCATGCCTGGTAGTATCCTGCTCATGAGTTCACATGCTTATTCTCTGTCCCCACCACCCCCAGGCTGCAAGTTCCCCAAGGATCCATGTACCTCACTTGCCCTGTTATTCCTGGGGCCTGGAACGGTGCCTGGCACAGAGCAGGCATTCAGAAAGTATTTGTTGAGTGATGACTAAATGACAGCCCAGGCAGCAGATGAGGAGACTAATCTGGGGCAGGACCAAGAGGTGGAGAGCTGGGTGCAGCTGAGCTCTGCGGGTTCAGCAGCTGAGCCCCCAAATTAGGTCACTTGTTCTCTGTTCAATAACCTTGCCTCGCTCCCCAGACCCTCCCCAGCCCAAGCCTCAGTCCTGGCCCCAGGACCTCCTTCCCTGCCCCCCAGCGAGGGAGGCTCAGAACTGGGCTCAGTCCCAGACCACGTTTGGGTGAGGTAGGTGCAGCCTACACCCTTCTTCCTCTTTCGGGCCTTTGCCCATGCTGTTTGCTTTGCCTTTGAACCCTTTCCCTTTCTGTTCCTGCAAAACAGCCCTCCCAAACACCAGCTCCTCGGGAAGTCTTCCCAAAAGAAGGAGCAACTTGACCCCTCTGAGCACTTAAGGTGGCCACCTCCATCCCCAGCCTTTGTTCCTACTTAGACCGTGAGTTCTCAAAGGACTCCAGGTACAGCTGCACAGGCTGTGCACTGCAAAACCCACGACTGCTGTTCATATCACAGTCATGCAATGCCGTGGCCCGGGGTCCAGTCTGAGCTGCCTCTGCTGCCCACCCCTTTGCCATCCCCACCATGGTGGGTGAGCTCTTGATCTCCAAGTTTGTTGACTGAGTGACTGATAAACGAATCAAACAATAACTGAACCTACCATCAGCTGACAATCCCGGGGACCCTGTTATACCCAGACTGAGTGCACCCCATCTGATGGATTCGCCCAACTCTAACCTGTCTCTGTTCTCAGTCTATTCCCATCCTCCCAGGGGGGAAGGCCTTCCTCATGTTCCTCTCCATCCCCATGCAGCAGCCCAGCCCACACAGGGTGAGGGAGTGAGAGCGACACGTCATCCTCACATGGCGAGCCTGCTTCTCTCTCTGTGGCCTGGTGGCCAGCCGTGCATTTCCTGCCCCATGCAGCATGCTCGTGGTCTCAGGCTCCATCATTTGTGACAGGAACCCATAAATGCCTCCCACCACATCCTCCTGTGAGCCCCCGTCTGCCTCAGCAGGTGTTCAGGGGGGTTTTCATGAGCCCAGCTTGGCCCCTCCCCCACTCCTTGGTAGGCTCCAGAGTCTTCTGTTCTGGGGGCTTCAAACTTTCCTCGTCTGCCATGGCCTTTGGGCTTGACTTCTGAGTGTGGGGGCCTTAAATTCTGTGGGAGCTGGGAGGGGGACTGAGCAGGAGATGGCTCCGAATAACCCAGACTAAAACCCAGCCTTCATGAGCTACGGAGCAATCAAAATGCTCATGCACTTCAAAGTTTGGAAAACTGAGTGCTAAGCCCATGCCTAAGCCGTGGTCCCACGGCTGGCACATGCCTGATCTAGGAGAGTGCACTGGTCCACGGCAGTGCTAGTCGTAATAATTGCCCAAGAAATCTGCCCAAATGCCATCACTGGCACTATTCACACAATGGAAAACTCCAGCAAATGAGCATCATGGCTTCCGGCAACGCCATGGATGAAGTTAACAAACTGTATGTCCATGTGTGCATTTTTCTGTGAGCCATGTCAATAACATTTTACCCAAACAAAGCACAACAAGTACTGACTTTTAATTTAAATTCCTGCAGCCCCAAACTTCCTAACAACCTTGTCACCACCAACCCCTGCTTGTCAAAGCTTCATGGCTCCACAGATCCTCGGTGCCTGGTGACAGGCACTGCTCACCTCCTGCATCATATTTCTCGCCGAGCTCAGCTACAGGTGCCAACATTGTCGCAGTTCTTTGACCTTGCTCAGGACAGCTTCCAGGCTCTGTTTTCAGTCGGATTTCCCCCTCCCACGCCTCCTCACCAATCCCTACCCATCCCTCAAGTCCCAGTGTCAATGCACACCCTCTGACTGAAGGACAACCTGCTTCTATGTCCCTAAGTGTCCTGGAGGGCTCCACCAGAGCAGTCATCTCTCTTCTTGTCATCGCCTGACTTGCAAGTTTCCCTCGTGAGCCTGGGAGGTCCATGAAGGTAAAGACTGTGTCTCCTTCACTATCTTATCCCCCACACGTTACCTGCCACTGAGTAGATGCTCTATGTGTACTTGCTGAGTGAATGAATGTATGAACAAATGAATGAATGAACTGGCCCAGCCACCACCACTGAAATCTAATGGCCACCAGCCTCTTCACTGTACAGATGAGGAAACCACAGTCCATCAAGAGATCCAAGCCTGCTTGGCTGGCAGGGACCTGGCCCAAGTCCTGGGGCTATGAGGCTGCTGCAGAAGTTGCCCACCCATCTACCACCAAACAGAGCTCCTTGTCTGCTCAACGTGGGGAGACAAGGAGCCCCACTCAGCAACGAACCCTGGGCACCTCCCCTGGCCTGCCCCAGAACCTGTCTGGACTGTGGGCTCATGGCTCAGGTGCACTGGGTCTGAAGGAAGCCCTTGACCCTTGACCCAAAGCAAAGCATCAGGGGTAGTGGTGGCAGGAAACCAGCCTGGGGCAGGGCCTGAGCATGGCTGGGTCATAGAGCAGGCACAGGAAAAGCCCTGTGACCACTGTGAACAAAACAGGAGAGGAAGGATTGCTGTAGCTTAAAAGAGACTAAACAGACACTACAACGATACACGATGCATGAACCTTGACTGGATCCCAGCTTCAAAACAAAGGAGCTTTAAAAGTCATTTTGGTGACAACCGGGGGAAAAAACAAAAAACAGGCTCTATCTCAGCAAGCACCACTGTCACCATCTGACATACAGGCACTTCCTCGCTTAACGGCCGAGTTCCGTTCCTACGACGAGGTCGCTAAGCAAACTGGCCAGTAAGCAAGGAGCTTAAAGGCAGATGTCTTGTGGTGGACATGTCGTGGCACCATACAGTGTATATTTTTCATGTGACACCACACTTATAAACGAAATGTGTGGTCTTGCATGATTGCAAACGCTTCGTGTCGTGAATACTAACTAACTGCGGAACGAGACAAACACTGAGAAAGGGGGTTCCCTGTGCTGGAGATTAGTCCAAGGGGGTCATTAAGCAGGTAGGTTGTTAAGCGAGGAGTGGCTGCAGGACATATTTTACTTGCTAACTCATTGTCTCCCCAGCATAAGGATTTTTGTCTGCTTTGCTCACCACTGTATCCTCAGGGCCTGGCACACAGTAAATGCTGCACATAAATATTTGTTGAGAGAACCACCATTGTATACGTAATTCTAAAACCGGCCCTTTTGCTGTACAACATATTTTGAGATTGATCTAGGTTAATAACCACTATACTCATTTCATTCATGTTACCTGCTTTGAGTGTTGCATTGTACAGCCTATTTCTTCCATTTTTAGAATGATGAGCGTCTCTAGTCTGTCTTTATTCGGACCAATGCTGCCATAAAACCCTGACCTGAGAATTTCTCTGGGGTTGGTATCTGGGAGTGGAATTACTGAGTCCCAGGCCACGTGTGCCTTCAACTTCACCAGATATGGCAAACTTGTTCTCTAAGGTGGTTACACCAATTTACGTCCCCACACGTTCCTGTTTCACCACATCCGTATCAGCAGAATGTTGTCAGATTTAACATCTTTTTGCTTATCTACTAAGTGGGAACAGATGATATTTTAAAAATATAAGATAATGTTATTGAGCTTTAATTTGGCCATAGACTGTGCTAAACCCTTTATGTACACGAACTCGAGCAGTCTTTGCAGCAACACTGTGAAGTAGGTAAGTCATCACCCCACCATAGAGATGAGAAGCGAGGCTGGGGGCCAGTGCCAGTTACAAATACAGCGTGAAGCTGTCACTGAACCACGGCCACCAGACCCACTGCCTGCCTCTTAGCCACCGCTCCCTCCTGCCTCATATTTTCTATTTTTAAAAAAATATTTTTTGTGACTGCCCAACATTTCTACATTGAGCATGTTACTTTTGTAAGAGACAAAAGAGCCTTAAAAATCTTTATTTTATGAGTTTAAAAGTCCCCTCCCGTCCCCATCCCCCTCAATAGTGCAGAGAGAGGCCGGATGAGAAGGGCTGGGGCGCACTGGCCCGAAGCCCCCAACCTCTCTCCTGTCTCCTCTCTGTCCTGCGTGCCCTTTGGAAATGCAAGCAGGTTCTCCCCAGACTGTGGGGCATAGGGTACCAAGGCCTTCCTTGGGGCCTTGTCAGGCTACCCCAGGCCCAGGGCCCCTCAGGCCTCCCATCTGCCGGGCCCCACTCACCAGGTCTGGTTGGTGCTGGGGTCTTGGTGCAGAAGAGAGCTGAGCACATAAGGCCTGCCTCCCTTGGGAGTTACCCAGGTCCGGGCCACATCCACATTGAAGGCCACCAGGGGAGCCAGGCCTGTGGGGAAAAGAGGACTATTCAACAAAAGGGGCACCTGTTGAGGCCATAGCTGCACCTTGATGCCCATTATTCCAACGAGAGCGAGACTCCCAAGGATCTTTTTCCCATGGGAGCGGGACTGGAACGTGGGTGTGGTTGACCCAGAGTCCTTGATCCTCCCACTGTGTCAGTACCAAGGCCACTTCTCCGGGAGGCGTCCCCTGCTTCTCCCCCCAGAAGCCTCCTCACCTTCTCACACCCCCACCGCGCACTTTCCCGCACCTGTCCCATCGTACGTGCTCATCACTGCGTCCCTGCACCAACGTTAGACTAGACTGTGAGCCCCAGGGCGAGGGTCCGCATGCATTCAGGCTACGTACCCCCTTCAAGTGACCCAAGAGAAAGCATATGTCCTCAAAAATACCTGCACAGGCATGTTTATAGCAGCTTTACTTGTAATAGTCCCAAACTGGAAACAACCTGAATTTCCATCAAATGGGGAAGGGGTAAACTAACAGGGGTATGTCATACAATGCAATACTACTCAGGAGTAAAAAGGAAGGCACAGCTGACACACGCAGCGAGATGGGTGAATCGCAAACACCACTATGCTGAGTGAAAGAAGCCTTACATAAAAGAGGATCCACCGTGTAACTCCACTTCTACGATGTTCTGAAACCAGCAAAACTAATCGATAGTAAAAACTATTGCCTGGGGGAAACGGGGAAGGGGATTAACTGGGATGGGACAGGAAGAAACTTTCTGGGGTGAAGAAAACATCCTATATCGTATAGGAGTTTAGATTTTAAAGGTATGTGCCTTTGTCAAAAACATATAGAATGATCCATTTAAAATTTGTGCATTTCATTGTGTGTAAATTGTACCTAAAAAAAGAACAGTGTGCAAATACTGAACTCCAGTTGCTGTGTATATTGAAATGTTTAGGGATGAAGTGTAATGATGTCTGCAATTTACTTTGAAATGCATCAAAATAGAAAATGGCTTGATGGGTGAATAGATGGTTTTATACACACACACACACACACATACACACACACACACACACACACACACATACAAGGTCAGACAATTAATTTTGCAAACTCATCCTTGAAAAAGTGCTACATACCTCATTGCTGAAGATCACTATGGCCACCTTCCAAGTATGGGGAGGAGTCTGATAGTTTCATCGGATTCGTGAAGGGATGTGTGGTACCTAAACAGGGAACCTCGCCAAGGTTATGACATCTTACTAAGTTGTTTGTACAGGGCTGCCAACGTAAGTGCACGGTGACAAGTTTGCAAACTTAATTGTCAGATTTGGGGGATGACGACATCCCTGATGGTCATTCTAGAAAGAGTTCCAGAATTGCTTTGAAGGGTGGACTAGGTGCTGGCGTCAGTGCACAGCTTCCCAAGGGGAGTACCTCGAAGGTGACCCTAGTGACATTCAGCAATGAGGTACGTAGCAATTTTTCTAGGGTCAGTTTGCAAAATTAATTGTCCGACCTCATATAATAATTAATTCAGGGCATGCTCATCAATGGATGAAATTATTAGATGAAAGTTTGATAGAGCATTTTACAATTAGGCTGACACCTTCTGAGCCCACTAGTTAATCCTCCCATCCCTAAGGGTCCCCAAGCATATGTGCCTGCTGGCATGGCACCCCAGGAAGGACACAAGGCCCAAGACTGCTTTTCTAACTCCCACATGAGGCCTATGCCACTAGTCAGCAGACCACATTTTGAGCAGCAAGTCCATAAAATACTTCAGCAAAGGAAACTAAAAGGAAGAGCGAGATAAATGCAGGACGTAAGGCAAAATCCTCAGAACTGTTTGTTTGCCAAAGCTGTTTAACCTGAATTGAATGCGCCTTAGCACTCATCTCCAGGTTCCGGGAAATTCAGAGGATAGAAGAACAAATCAGACCAAGCGGAAGCAAACACACCGATCCAGAGTGAAATGGTCTGCCAGCGACCAAGCTCTGCAGGAAAGCGAAGACTTGAAAAAGACACACAAACCGAGAAAGGCGCCAGGGGGCCGCTCTAGCCTGAGAGAGACATAGCAACCAGACGCCATGGGTGAGGCTTGCTTGGATCTTAACTTGAACAAACTAACAAAAAGAGACATTTCGAGATAGTCAGGAATATTTGAATATGGGCTGGGTATTAGGTGATACCAAAGAATTATGGTTAATTTTATTAGGTGATAAAAGCATTGTGGCTATGTGAAAAAATAGACACAAACTTCAGAAATGGTTACTGAAGTATTTCGGGGTGAAATGACACGCTGTTTGGGAATTGTTTTAAAATAATGCTTCTGAAACAGGCAAATGAATTACCCACGGATCGTGTTAAAACACAGGCGTTGGACTGGGTAGGTCAGGGCGTGGGGCTGAGATCCTAGTCTAACCAGCTCCTAAGTGATGCCCATGGCTGGTCCCCAGACCAAATTTTAAGCAGTAAGGCTTTAACGTGTCCTGGCAAAGGAAACAAAAGAGACAATGAAATAAATACAGCCATGTGATAAAATCTTGATAACAGTGCTTTCTGGGTTATTAGGTTATTGGGTTCATTGTTACTTACCTTTTGTACATGCTTAAAATTTTGTTACTGAAAACCAACCTTCCAAAGGCTTAGGAGGCGGCAGAGTGTGAGAGGCTCTGGGGGCAGCCTCTCCTCCCTCACCTCTCCACCCCAGTCCCTCCCCCTGAGCCCACACCAAGGGGGCATCTGCACTGAATTTCCTCCCTTGTATACCTCCGCCGTGCCCAGAATGATCTGTGGTGACCCATGAAAATACATAGTACACAAAGATAAAACTTACCTGTTTTAAAATAATAGAGCAGGCAAAATAAAAAGGTTAGAAGGGAAATAATCATTAGCAAAAACGGGGTATAAAAGAGGAGGGGTACAGTCAAACCAGACTGGAGCCGAAGGTCTAACCTATATATCAATAAGTACCAGCACTTTCCGTGAGGATCCCCTTTTGTCTTTGAACACAGTGCTGGCATACAGTAGGTGCTGAATAAAATGAATTGTTGCATAAATGCATAAATAAATGACCTCTCTTGAAGCCAACATAAGGATGGAAATGATCGGTTATCATCATTCACAGGATCCCCAAAATAGGGGTCCAAACCAAAACCTAGTCTTGTAAGGCTGAAAAGCAAAACAAAACAAAACAGGAAACCAGAGAAGAATTTCCCTGAGGGTTCTCTTAGCAAGAATGCTGTATGGAGGGGACAAAATGAGTTAAAAAACATTGCATGAACAAACTTGTACCCCAAATTTCCCAGAGCTGTTATTCCTATCTCCCTGCTATTGCCCCAAAGTAGAATGCAGAAAATGTAACCAGCCCATGAGCCCTTCCGTGTTTGGGGGCCACACATCCCTTTGCAAATCCGATAAAAGCATCAGACCCCTCCCCAAACCCCCCCAAGTGCACATGTGCACAAATCTTAGCCTCACCCTTGTGCTCAGCTTTGAGGCCATGTCATGGGTTCATCTTCACTGGATATCTCCTCCCAGAGGTCTTCCTGATCTCCAGAACCCCGCCTGGCCATTCTGTACCCCCACAAGCCTTTCCTCTCGCAATCTGAAATTGCCTTGCTCATCTCCTTGTTTATTTAGTGTCTGTGACTATCCCCACCACCACCATCACCAGGGAGTCCCTGTGTGTCTTTGCAGGGCCTGGTACTGTGGCCCACACTGGTTAGGTACTGGGTGGGTGAAGGGGGGACGCACAGACCTATCCATGGACCCTTGAGGGCTCCAGGTCAAGATTCCAGGTGGAGAAGGGGAAGAGCTCTCCTCCATGAACACAGAGCCTAGATCAAGGACGTCCACAGGGAGCTTGGACTCAGGCTCCTTGGTGAATGTCACGCCAAGCCCTGTGATTCTTGGTCAGCCGGGCTGGGTAGGAGCAGACGTCAGCACACCGAAAAAAGCAGCTTCTCACAAGGGGTGACTGGAAGGCTTCTTCTGCCCTATTTACTGTCTGTGTAACTTAGACATGATTTAAAACCCCGGAGGTAAGTCCAGTCTCCTCACCAGGTATCTGTGGTACCTTCCTGTCCAGTCCAACACCCCCTCCGCCAGGTCTGCTGTCCAGCTACACCCAGCTCCTCTACACCCCACTTTTTAGACATTCCCCCTCAGGGCCTTTGCACAAGCCATTCCCTCCGCCCAGCATGCCTTCCCCATGAACTCTCCTCCCTCTGCCCTGTCCCTGGGGGTCCTGCTCAGGGAACAATCCAGATTCTCAGCCAGAGTAACTCACTGGCCCCTGAGCCTCCTGGCTCTGACTAAATCTTGTCTGAATCAAGAGTCATCTGTGATTGTCTGTCTCCCCCAGACTGTTATCTGCTCTGAGTCATCTGTGACAACCGCACCCCACCCACCGCCAAGTCCAGCTCTACGCAGGGCCAGGCCCAGAAGCATTGTCCTGGAAACGTCAGAGTGGGCCAGACTCCTGTCCCCCACCACCCCCCACCCTAATTTGGTTTTGTTCAACTGAGGGATCTTGCAACTGAGGGAATGGGGAGGAGAGGCATCGTGGTGACCTGCTGCCTTCCAGGCACCGTGCTGGGTGCTAGGGTTTGGAAAGTTAGTGTGATTTGCTGGTGGCCCATTAGTAACTTGAACATTTGTGTCTGGGGCCCAGGTCTGCCTGATTCCAAAGCCTTATTAAAAGCTCGAGGGGTTAACAGAGAGCAGGGTCACAAATGCCCCCCAGACGCTGGGCACCACCGCTGCTGCTGGGCACGGCTCCCAGTCGTGCTAGCAGCTCCCTGAGCTGGGGCCTCGCTCTGGTTTGAGGTTGGTAATTAGGTCGGCAAGCCTCCTGTGGAAGCAGAGTGGCACGAGAACCTATGCGGAGGGGGTCCCCATACTCGCTGAGCTTCCCCAGTGACAGCCACCAAGCCCTCGGTGCCAGGGCTGGGTCACCTTGCTGGAGCAGACTCCCTCTGGGCCTCCACGATGACCTTTGCTTGGGCTGTCCCTAGACGGGGTAACCTCTTCCCTTCTCACTTCCCACTGAGACTCAAACAAAACAACATAATCCCAGGGGGCAGCAGTCCAAAGTTCAAATTCTTGTTTTGCCACTGAGTCCCTGGAAGACCTCAGGCTTGTCACCTCACCTCTGTTTTCCCATCTGCAATGCCGGGGCGTGCAGATCAAAGGGGGCAATGTGGGCCCAGCGTCTGACACACGTTAGAGGCTCGCTGTGTGGGCGCCCGTGTTATAACCACAGGGGCGCGACTGTCATGCTCTAACAGCCCTGCCCTCCTTCCCGAGCCCCCCTCACCGCTGTCAGACACGAAAGCCCAGCTGAACCAGTGTCTGTCACCACACTACCCACAGGGCTGCCTCCCCCAAGCTGTCCCCGACACGACACACAGACACACACGACATATAGGCCTGC